>JADRCH010000275.1:612079-639654 GCA_019843965.1 Rhynchomys soricoides | reverse complement strand
CAGGCCGGTAAGAAACCTTTCCTCAAAAAATAACAGAGTAGAGGGAAACTGAGGAAGACATGGAAGGTTAACCTCTGGAGGTCACACACATGTGCACACACACCCTCACACACGTACATTCTCCCATATAAACACAGACACACATGCACACACCCATGTGTATACGTTAACTTTCAAAAAATTTCTTATAGACAAGTGTACCTCCCAGATAAAGTAAGGAACTCATTACAGGTTCCCGGGATCACCCTTTCTGTCAATGTTTCAGACAACACATATTCCACTTTAACACTGATGAACCATTTTATCACAGCCCATCTCATAAATTTACAAAGACATTTCCAAAGGTAGGCAGGAAAATACATACCCCACACACAAAAGGTTTAAACGTCACCAAATATTGCTTATCATCATCACCATCATCATTTTGGTTTTTTGAGACAGGATTGCTCTGGGTAGTTCCAGATTTTCTAGAACTCACTCTGTGTACCAGGCTGGTCTCAAATTCACAGAGATCCACCAGCTAGGATTAAAGGCATGTGCCACCATCATCTAGATAAGTACTGCATTTTTTTGGAGTTTAAAGATTCACCAAAGGGACACTTCTAAACTTAGAGACAACTATGGGTTTTCTGTCCTTCCTGTTCTGGGGACGTAACTAGCCCTTATCCTGTGATTTCGGGTCTGGGGCTGCTGGGGGATTTCTTTTCATTGTCCCGTTCTTGTTCCTCTTCCCTTTCCCCCTCTTAGCCACACTTGTTTATGTTTTTCTCTTTATTGTTAATCAAAACCAAAGTACATGTGTGTTAAGAAACAGGGGTGCCTTTTTTGAGGGGTCCATGTTAAAAGTTGAAAGTTTGTCTCTATCTCTTTATGAAAGACAAATGTTTGAATTATAATTAAAATGTTCACACCAAATATGGGTGGCTAGACCAGCAGTGTAGCCAAGCTCAGGCCGCTTTTGGTAAATTAGAAAGACCCATTCTAGCTAAATTTTTTTCTTGGTAAAATGCTACGGTGTCTAGAAAGCTAGCCTACTCCACTTTTAGTTCAGATCTGATAAGCAAATAAACTGAGCATGCCCAGCACAGTCAAATATTCACAGTGTCATAAGAAAACGGAGGTTGCCATCAGCTGGAGGACATAAAAGTTAACTATTTCTGAGATCAATCTTTCTGGTCCTTCACTTGGAGAAGGATCACTCTGTGTCATGCAGGTGACATCACCACATCTTGATCAATCCCAGCATCACCCAAAGCATTTCAGAAGATTAAAATGGAGGGGGAAGACAGGAAGCCTCTCTGCCTCATTTTCTCTAAAGACCCTTGTGTGAACAGTTCTTTGGACCCCTAAAAAGCACTTGTCATGCAAATCACGGTGTCCTGAATGAATAAGTCTTCTCTCATCAGAAGGGGTATCATTTTAGAAAGTTTTCATAGCCACAATTATCTGGCAAGTTCTGTTTGTCACCTTTGTTCAATTTCTCATATAGTAGCATAGAAAAATATCTCCTAATTACAGTTCTGGGAAGGCCAGACTACTGGCTAGGTTGTTTTGGTTTTTTGGTTTTGTTTTTTGTCAAAGTGATAAAAACTCAAGTCATCTGAGAATGGGGATCCTCAACAGAGACAATGCCCTCAATCAAATTGGCCTGTGAGCTATTTTCTTAATTGATGATTAATGGGCTGATGGACCCAGCCCAGTGTGGGCAGGGCAATCCCTGAGCAGATGGTCCTGGGGTCTATAGGAAAGCTAACTGATCAAAGTAAGCAATGTTCCTCAGTGGCCTTCACTTCAGTTCCTGCTTCCAGATGTCTGCTCTGCTTACCTCCGTGAGTGGTGTCTTAGTTGGAATCGTAAGATGAAATAATCTATTCCTCCCCAAGTGGATTTTGGCCTTGGTGTTTTATCTCAGCAATAGAAACCAAACTAAGATAGCCAGTGAGCAGACCTTCCCACGGCCTCCCATCCCTAAATGAGACCTCTGACCAAAAAGTAAATAATTTTACATCTCTTCATAGTACACAATATACTTGGGTATTATGGGCAGCAGAACACATACATGTCATCTGAGGAGCTTTAGTACTACGATGCCCTCAGTCATCACCTAGAGACCTGGGGACATCTGGGTGCTGTGTGGGCTCACTTATACACACTTCAGGTCATTCTGATGGACAGCCAAGCTAAGAACCATGGCCCGTTGGGGATGCCCAGATTTCGTAGCCTGTGGTGTCAGTGTTAGAAACAGCCTCACTAACTTAGCCAAATAAATTTTACTCTATATTAAAGAGTCAGTCACCGTGGACTGTTCTTTTTAAGTCTACACATCACTGCTGAGTCTGTGCAGTGTTCTGAGTTCCTCTGGTGGTAGTCAGTTGCATTAAAAGAAAAATGTCTAGTGGTGTAGCTCAGTGACAGAATGTTGCTTAGCATGCACAAAGCACTCAGTAAATTCAATCCCTAGAAGAACCACTAGAAAGAGAGAGAAAAAAAAAGAGAGAGAGGAAAGGGAAGGAGAAAGAGATAGAGACAGAGAGGGGGAGAGGGAGAGGGAGAGGAGGTGAGGGAAGGGGAAGGAGAGAGGGGGAGGGGAGAAAGTTTAACTTGATTGTCTTGATTGTTTTGGGAAGCGTTTGGGAGGTTCAGTACCTAAGAAACACTTCCAAGAATCATTGTAAGTACCTTAAAAATCTATTATTAGTTGTATGGGGAAAAAATACAGTCAAGGCTCATTTCCAAATATTAAAGGATTAAGGGATATTTTCTCCTGAAAAAAAAAAACAGTTGAGATTTTAAAATGGTTAAGGTGTGTGTGTGTGTGTGTGTGTGTGTGTGCACGTGTGTGCATGTGTGTGCACGGCACGTGCGCATGGGAGCTCATGCAAGCAGGAGCACATGCACATGTACATGCATGAATGTGAAGGAAAAGCCAGTGTGTTGTTGCTTAGATGTTCTTGACACAGAGGCTTTCACTGGTCCCTAGGTCCCTAGGTCTTTCCAGGGAACCCTAGAGATCAGTGTGTCTGTGCTTACAAGCCCTGGGATTGCAAATCTATGCAACCCTGCATGTGTTTTCACACAGATGCTGCAACTCAAACCCAGTCCCCCATGCTCTCATAGCAAGCACTTAATCAGCTAAGTTTTCTTCCTAGCCTCTAAAGCAGTGGTTCTCAACAAGGGGGTCAAGATCCCTTAGGGCTGCATATCAGATATTTACATTACCATTCATAACAATAGCATCACCACAGTTAGGAGTAGCAACAAAATAGTTTTATGGTTGGGGGTCACCACAAAATGAGGAGCTGTATTACAGGGTCTCAGGATTAGGAGGGATGTGAGCCACTGCTCCAACACCTTAATTTTTAATGTTCAAATATGCATCTATCTACTTGCCAAAATAGCTGTGCATAAGAAAGACAGCTAACCCCCAAATGATGAATCTTATAACTCACATTGAAACTCAAGTCCAGTGTTCCATTTCACTACGAAGTTTGTGTAGAAAATGACGCTTTAGTTACGTAAAGAAACCCGCAGTATTGTAAGCAGATAATGAATGAGTGTCTGGAGGTAAGAGCAAAAGAACTCTAGAGTAGAGGGCTCCAACTCAGTTTCCATAAGTAACTAAGTGACTTTCAGGACCTCATTGTCCTCATCTGAGTAATGATACTGAGATACAGGAACAACTTGTCCTTTGAGAAGTTAAGAAGCAGTGTGTAAGAACTGCCCAGCACATAGAAGGTGCTCAATAAACCCTGTGAAGAACACTAGCCCAGTGCCTGGATAAAGGCAGCACTCAACATAAAACCAGTTGTTTCTTAAGTACCTTTACCTAAAATATTTTCTCACATTATCATTCAGATCTAATCTAAACCTATAATGAACTAAGAGGGTAAACCAGATTAAAAGAAATAGAAAATCAAATGAATATACAAAATTATATACAAGAAGAAATTCTTAAGACTACAAGAGTTTTAGCAAAACTGAATGTGTCCAGCAGAATCCAAAGCCCAGCCAATCATAGCAGCACCGATGTCCTCCCCTTTCTCTTCCTGGCTGTGCCCTTTGGAGCTCCTGTCTACTGGCACCTGGATGGAGGACTTACCAGTCTCTGATTCCACACCTCTGGCATCTGCACAGGCAGGGGTCTGTTCTCTCACCAGGAAGCATATTGACCGGCAGGCTTTGATACCCATGCTGAGAACTATTAGTCCATTAGCAGCTGCAAATGATGATAGAACTTCCATCCTATCATGTTACACTCATTGGCTAGAGCTGTCTTCAAGATAACATTTCTTCTCTCTGTCGCCTAACACTGCAGCATGCCCAGTGACGCACACAAGCAGAATGCCATCCTCTAGGCATGGTAGGTACATAATATTACTACAAATTGATGAATTTGAGCAAATTTTTGATGATTTTGGCTGCCATTAAAGTCAGATTCCTCCCATGTCCCCAGAGCAGCCCCTGCAGTGTTTTATGGCCGTGGCTAATACTTCATAGTCCTTTACTCCTATCTCATGTCACCAATTGGTGTTAGCTAGCAATGCTAATCCTTACTAACAGTACCTTGACAAAACATGTATGGACCTGGACTTCCTTTGTTTTTACTAAAGAAAATGATAAGTCTTATAGACACAGAAAACACAGTATTAAAAGCTTTGTCTAAGTTACACGCACAAAAATCTAAAAACACCCATGATTTCTTCCTTTACTGAAAGTAAGTAAACAACCTTTAAGGAGTAGCAACACAAGCCAGCCAGCCAGCAGAGGGAGTACAGGCTACCTAACCAACACAACCTCCCAAGGTCTGTTTGGCATTGGTGAAGTCCCTGACAATATGTAGGGAAGGAAGATACCTAGAACAAGACAGGACAGATGCTACATTGTTGTCTGTGGGATGCAAAGAGATACCCAATTCTTAAGAAAGGAAGAGCCCAGCATGGAAAGAAGTGAGTGCCTGCTTTCCTCAGCATCTCACCTCAGCTCCAAACCCATGGATGTCCACATCCCAGCCCAGAGCTGTCTTGGATGACTGAGAAAATGGCAATAGAACTGCTCACTTTTCACAAATTAATTAAATGGAGCCGTCCTGATGTCACAAGACTTCCCCCAAAGTCATATGAATTGAAAGGTAGAGATGAAACTTAACGTTCATCCTCTTATGGTACCTTAGTCAATGCCAAGCTTCACTAAGGAAGGAGGACAAAAAGTATTTGGGGATTTGTCTGCTTCTCTTCAACTAATAATGACTCAGTGAGATCGCCAGCACAGAGCGTCTGAGCACATCCCGAGCTCTTTGCAGGATTTCCTCCTGGGTTGGTGCTTTAATTTCCAATCAGTCTGAGTCAATAACGTATGGTTGTCAGGGCCATTGTTGGCTCTCACAGTTTCTTGTCTCGACCCCACAGCTCACAGAGCATGGGGCTAGGGGTCAGTGACAAGGGTTTTGATTTGGGCCTTTCTATGTTTGCACAATGGGGCAAGTCAATATCTTGCCTGTATCAGTGGGCTCTGGACTAAACTGATCTATCAAGTGTTGTGGACAAATGAAACTTTCAAGGCTGCACCAAGGGCTCTCCGGAAATCTCCGACACTTTTCCATCTCGTTACACCCTCAGACTCTACCCTCACTTGCTCCCCACAGGGATCCAAGTATGGCTGAATAAGAAAGAAAGAAAAATGGTGTGCTCTCAGAATATTTTTAAGGTCTGGTGTATACTGAATTCCATTCACGCAGTCCTGCAGGAGGCTCGGCCCATCCAGCTGAGCATGCCACAACTCCTGCTTTTTGCAAGAGATAAGTGCATTTCTCAGGGATGACAACAACCACTGAGAAAGCCAGCTGGGGGCTCATTCCTGGGAGGAGGGTCTTTGAGGCGAGTTCTTTCTTTTCCTTTGTCTGTATCTCTTAGAAAAGTAAGATGAGGCATCGCTGGAAAGTTCAAATTGAGGCACAGTCAATGGACTCGGAGTTGCACATCAAATTCAAAACACACTTTGGGGCACGTGGGACAAAATCCAGCTTTTCCAGAGGCTTACAACAATGGAGGGAAAGGTCTGTGAAGATTCTGTCATCATTTCTGCAGGATTTAAATTGATGTGGAGACAAACTGTTTTTGTTTTAAATGGTGAAAACATTTCCCCTGGAGACACAGGTTGAATAATAAGGACTTCTTAGTGGTGCCCATAAATGAGCAAGCTCTGCTCTTGCTGTCAGTGAGCTTAACGGGCACAGGTTGTCACTTGCATGTTCTTGGCCTTTATTCCATGAATCTACTCCATCCCACAACCAAAAGAAGGGCCTCCTAATGCCTCTTCTTTCCCAGGCCAACAGCCTTTAACTCTGAGGCAAGGCTTTCATCATGTCTGAGTGCTCTGAGACACCAAGTCGGCTGAGCTCATTTAGCCCAGTGGAGTACAGAGTCAATGAAGTCAAAGCCATTGACTCAGCCTTTATTCAGTCCTGCTAACCCCATCGTCCTATGTGCTAACTAAATGCATCCCCATTGAACATATCCCGACTGGCACTGTAAATCCATTAGTCACTAGAACAAAAGGGTAGGTTGGATGTGGATGGAGACAGACTGACTGTCCTGAAATCCTATCTCTGACATTCTATAGCTCTGTGAACTTGGGAAGATTACTTAATTTCCTTGCTAATTCCATTTCCTCATCATAAAGTAAGACTTATTATAGCCACTACTTCTGCGATTTTATATGATTTAATGAAATTATCCATATAAAGTGTTTCCCATGGTAGCCACATACAAAAAAAATTAATAGGTGTTAATTTTATTACATTAGATATTGTTGTCTTTATTACTATTGCCAGGAAGTGCAATCTGAAGCCACATGACTTCTATACTGAGAACTGCACATAAGTGGGTGTTTGTTGTGTGCTGGGTTCCTTCGGGTTGGTACTTGCTGGCTCTGAAACTCAGATCTGTAAGAGCATTGGCAGGCACACGTGAAATCAGCATACCTTCACAAAAACGCTGGGAAGACAGGAAAGTTATTTTCTTTTCTCAAAGTCAATTCACATACACACAGTTAAATAAGCAACACAACTGTGCTGCAGTAAGTGGGGACCCATGAGTGCTCACTGTGCTCTTTATCTGCTGATGATATCTGGATATAAAGCCAACAACAGATGTTTAATAATAATAACAGAAGAATATCTGAAGTGGAAACTTACGGGTTCTTTGGAAAGTCAGTTGTGTTGGAAGGTGTTTTGCTGGGGCAAACACATGAAGGAGAGTTTTCCTGAAGTGGACACAGGTGAAAGGCTAAGGCAGACTTGTGAAGGAATGTTTCACTGTTGCAGACACAGGAGAGACGATGTTCTTCTAAAGCAAGAATGTGAAAGGACACGTGATGAAGGAGTCTTTGCTAACAACACACATTCATTGTCTTACATTGCGTAGTTGAGCTCAATTTGTTGGGACTCTGCAGACTCGGGCTGATTGGATGCACGAGCTAAGGCAAGACACGTGCTGAGGTAAGGCAACGGAGGTCACGTGATGTTTGCAGAGTATAACTAGGACTCCACAGAGTGACGAAGACAGTTCAGCTTGCTGATACAGCTAGCTAGGTAACACTTGTGGGGCTCGAGTCTTCACTGATCTTCACTTCCCAGAGAGGCACAGGCAAGAACTTCTCCTGGTGTCCCTCCAGATACCTCCTGCTGACTCGAGCCAAGGCAGAGACCTGGTTGTCTTTGCTAGGTAGTGCCACCAATGATTCTTGTTTGCTATTCTGACTCTACCAAACTGGACTGCTGCTGTAACCATGAAGTGTTTGTGAGTGGATCAAGCTGCCACTGCAAACCTGGGAACTGAACTGCTGATTTCCAGATAACACAGACAGGAGTTGCTCTAGGGAACCATTTTTAAGCAGGTCTACTCCCCCATCCTTTCTTTCCCACTACCTCTGGTGGGTGGTGGGCTAAAAGGGAGGTTAAAGCATTTAAGAACCACCATTAAAACTAAGGTTTGAAAAATCTAAAGTTACAAATATCTCACAATTGAAGGCATGGAAACAATGGTCATTTCCTTAACAGATTGTGGCCATTTATTTGTCTTTTCCTGTCAGAAGAAAATGAGAGCTAGGTAAAAACTATACTATTTTGCTTTCTTTTCTTTTCTTTTTTTCTCAAAATAAAACACACTTCTAATTTAATATTGAGAAAATCAAACAAATGAGTGAATAATTTCTTGGTTAAGATCTGTAGGAGGGACTGAAGGAGCTGAGGGAGTTTGCATCCCCAGGGAGGCAGCAATAGTGGCAACTGACCTGACCCCCCCTCCCCCAATACTCCTGGAGACTGATCCACCAACCAAAGAATACACATGGAGGGACCCATGGTGCTGGCCACATATGCAGCAGAGGAGGGTCTTGTTAGACATCGGGGGAGGAGAGGCCCTTGGGCCTGAAGATGTTAGATCCCCCAGTATAGGAGAATGCCAAGGAGGGAAGACGAAAGTCTATGGGTGGGTGGGTGGGGGAATACCCCCATAGTGGCAGGGGGAAGGGGAGGGAATGGGGAGGTTCCAAAGGGGAGATCTGGAAAGGGGGAAACATTTGAAATGTAAATAAAGTATGAACAATAAATAAATAAATAAATAAATAAATAAATAAATAAATCAGATCTGTAGGGGGCCATTCTGATTCTGTCCTGTTCCCCAGTTGGTTCTTGATCTGTAGGTAAAGAAAGCCATGGGCCAATTATTAAGCAGAAGGGCCAGGTGAGACTTTCTGGTCCCTGGAGGAAGCAGGGAGATTCAAGGGAGAAAAGGAAGATTTTCTGCCATGCTTTCGGAGGAAGAAGAAGAGGTCTCGGGAGGAGGTGGGGCCTGTGGCCACTGCTACAGGAGGTGCTCATGGATGTTTGGCAGGGGCCAGCCACTGAGGTTTAGGGCAGGTGGGAAGATAGGAGATAAAAATTTTGTTAAGGGCATGCTTTTCCAGGCAGGGGATAGTAACGCCCAGCAACTGTGTCCTAAGGTTGAAAAGGAACAGACTGTGTGTGTGTTATCTGTGGATTCAAGGCAAGCTGGCAGGGGCCTGGTAATGCAGTGTCCTAAGGTAAGTTGAAAAGGAACAGACTGTGTGTGTGTTATCTGTGGATTCAAGGCACGATGGCAGGGGCCTGGTAATGCAGCCAGTTTTCTGGAGTAAAGGACTTAGCATAAAACTACACACAACAAAGATGAATACCAATCAACGTCTATGTCAGATCATCTCATTCTGAATTTCAAGTGCCCATTTACACAGCCGAAATGAAACCAACAGTTATTTCTCTCTCTTTAACTTGAGTGTGGCACCTCACTGAGTAAAGCTTTAATATAGGTAGAAAAAGAGAATAATCCAACGATTTCTATACGCTTGAACAAAAGTAATAATAATAATAATAACTGAAGTGGAGCAATCATTATTAGTTTAATTTAAAATATATTTTTCTGCCCTCCCCTCATCTCCATATCCCAGGCTACAACTCGAGCAGAGGCCTCCTGCTATAGGAGAGGCCATCTTACACAGAACACCAGGAAAGATTCCCCACCAGCTCACAGTTGTACACTTCCTCAGAGCCTGCCCAGCTTTCCCCAACAGTACCCCCATCTTGTCTCTATATCCTGTCCCACAACTCCAGCAGAAGCAGGAAATAATCAAACTAAGGTCTGAAATCAATAAAATAGAAACAAAGACAACAAGAGAGAGAATAGATGAAACAAAGAGTTGTTTCTTTGGGAAAATCAACAAGATAGACAGAGAGAGAATGTCCAAATTAACAAAATAAAAAACAACAGATACCAAGGAAATCCAAAGAATCATTTGGTCATACTTCAAAAGCCCCTATTCCACAAAACTGGAGTATATAAAAGAAATGGGTAATTTTTTTGATAGATACCACTTACCAAAGTTAAATTAAGATCAAATAAAAAAATTAAATAGGCCTATAACACATAAGAAAATAAATTCAGTCAGGTCAGGACCAGTTGGTTTTAGCACAAAATTCTACCAGACTTTCAAAGAAGATCTGATACCAATACTTTGCAAATGAGTCCACAAAAATAGAAACATAAGGAATATTGCCAAATTAATTTTTTTTTGTTTTGGTTTTTTGAGACATGGTTTCTCTGTGTAGCCCTGGTTGTCCTGGAACTCACTCTGTAGACCAGGCTGGCCTTGAACTCAGAAATCCATCTGCCTCTGCCTCCCAAGTGCTGAGATTAAAGGAGTGCGCCACCACTGTCCGGCGCCAAATTAATTTTATGAAAACACAGTCACCCTGATAACCTGAGCCACACAAACACTCAACAAAGAAAGAAAATTACAAACAAATTTCCCTCATGAACATAGATGCAAAAATACTCAATAAAATACTCACAAACTAAATCCAAGAACACATCAAAATGATCATCTACCATGATCAAGTAAGTTTCATCCCAGAGATGCTGGGATGGTTCAACATATGAAAATCTGTCAGTATAATCCACCATATAAACAAACTGAAAGAAAAAAAATAAAACAAAACACACGACCATCTCATTAGATGCCGAAAAACCTTTGACAAAATACAACACTCCTTCATTATAAAAGCTAAGGAAGGAAGGAAGGAAGGAAGGAAGGAAGGAAGGAAGGAAAGAAGGAAAGAAGGAAAGAAGGAAGGAAAGAAGGAAGGAAGGAAGGACTTGGTTGATTCGTAATGGTACTTTGCTGTACTTGTAGACTGGATAATCTACATCAGAGATAATCTACATGATCATCAGAGAGGCTGCATGCGTCAAGTCATGAGAACAAATACAGGGACCCACAGACAAACATTAGGTGGATCTCAAGAAATCCTGGGAAGAGGAGATGGAAGGATTGTACGCACCAAAGGGGTCAAAAACACTACAAGAAAACCCACACAATGAACTATTCTGGGCTTATATGGGCTCACAGAGACTAAACTGACATCAGGGAGCCTGCATGGTTCTGACCTAGGTCCTCTGCATATATGTTAAGTTTGTGTAGCTTGGTCTTCTTGTGGAACTCCTAACAGTGGAAACAGGAGCTGTCTCTGACTCTTTTGCCTGCTTTTGGTACCTTTTCCTCCTTCTGGGTTGCCTCACCCAGCCTTAGTGTGAGCAGAAGTGCCTAGTTTTATTGCAACTTGATATGCCATGTTCGGTTGATATCCCTGGGAGGCCTCTCCTTTTCTGAAGGGAAATGAAGGAAAAGTGGATTTGGGGGAGAGAAAAGCGGATGGACTAGGAGGAGAATAGGGAAGGGAGACTGCAGTTGGGATGCACAGATAAGACACAAGCATATAATTCTCTAGACAACTCCCTTAGAGATGTTCATTTGATAAGCATGTGACATACTTAGAAGTTTGTTTCCACTAGAAAGTCTTTAATTCCCATGAGCTGATAAAAATTACCATGGAAGGCATCTTGTTTTTGTTGGCAAATCTCTTCTTATTTCTGGAAAGAGCTCCTTAGAATTCCTTTGCTAAACTGCTCAGCTTGACTGTTGGCAGCTTCAGGTAGCTAAGACTGATCCAGTCACTAGATTCATGTGTTGCTGAGATCTGGATAGTTGGGGTTTCTGCAAATTTTTATTATGGTGCCTAATCCCTAGAGCACTGAGAAATGAAGTGTTGCACAAGTGATCAGGTCAGGAGAGCCAAGACCTCATGAAAGAAATCCATGACCTCATGAGAGAGGTTCATGTAGAATTGTCCATGTCACTCTCCAAGCTTGCTCACTGCTTGTTCCATGCAAGAACACAGCAAGAAGACAATGTCCTGATCTTGATCTTCTCAACACCTCAAACTGCAAGCGATAAAAATCTGTCATTTGCAAGCTACTGGTTCTAAGGAATTCCTTTACAGTAGCTCAAACAGACCGAGGGGCTTCTTTCCACTCTATTCAGTCACTACCATGAGACTCACAGCTCTGATCACGTGAGCAGATTCAGAGACGAGGGTAAACTCAATTTAGATGTTGTTAAGAACATTGGGAACAGACAATCTGGGTTTAGAAAAATCTGTCTATGTAAGGAAGAAGCCAATGTAGAGACAGAATAAATTAAGGGGGAAAAAAACAGAAACAGAGAAAGGGAAACAATCCAGATGACCTTAATTTTAATTCTTAGTTTTTGTGTTTCTGTTTTCAGTAAAAGTACAATTCCAAAATGAAAGCAGACAATGGAAACATGAATGAATGCTCAAATGTTCATAAGGAAATAGAGATTTAAGAAACTATAATCCTTTAGTAAGTATTTTTTTAAAGTTTATTAAGGCGTAAGAAACTATGGTGCTCAAGCATACAACATAAGATTGAAGGCTATTATGATTTTTACAAAGTTGATCAAACAAAATAATTGCACTTAAAATAAAATGACTAACTTGGTTCTAAAATACCATACTTCAGATATTTGAGAGAAGAGTATAAAACATTTAAAATTTAAATAAAGCCGAGTTTGGGTTTCAGTCTATATTAATTAGGATGTTGCTATTTCAATTTCAAAGAGATAAAAATTCTGTTTGCAACTCACAGAGTGGCCAAGGAAAATGAGAAAAGCAGGATATTCTTTTTAAATAATTGGTAGGCACTAGAGAGTCACAAGTATAATAGGAACATGAGGGACCAAGAATGTGCAAAAGAAGGAAAAAGAGAGAGAAAGAAAGTCACAAAGAAACGAAGCCAAGCCTGAGTTGCTTTTACACTGGGGCTGTCTTGGTTCTTCCACACAGGAAAAGACCAAGCACACATGCACAGGACTACTAGTCAGAGACGCCAGTGGGATCCTGGGAAAATTTCAGTCTGGTAAGTATACACAGAATTCAAGGCTTCTAAGGCAATTACAAGTGTAGGAATTGAGGCTTTGCTGAGAAGGAGAGCTTGTTAACTAAGCTAAGCAAATCCCTGGTCAGACTTCTACTGAATTTCAAACCTGCACAGGGAAGTGTGCTATGAAGTTGGAGGAAGGCCTTGGAAACGTCTGAAATGAAATGTAGTTTGCAGCACTCTCATGGTCCTGAGGGGATAACGGAGGCTCAATGCATGCCAGCTCCAAGAAATTTTAAAACATTCCAGAATCTCAAGTGGACCTCAACGAAGCTACAATTTAGAAATGAAAGTAAAATAGAAAAAGATAAAGTAGAATTAAGAAAAATGTAACCGAGTTTTAAGCCATCTCAGTCTCTAACTGAGGAAATAATCACTCTGCCTTCTCTCTGTAAGAAATTAACATTTACTAGAGCCTGTGCAGTTATCCATGCATGGCATTACCATTCAATCAATAAATACTAACTAGGTACAAATAGACTCACTTATTAGAGAGCATAGACTGGAACTCTAAAATTACTTTAGTACATATGTTGAGAAAAATAAAATAAGATGAAGAATTTCACCACTGAACTAGAAATAGCAAAAATAAGTATACAGAAACTTTAGAATTGAAAAATGTAAAATTTTTTGATAAAGAACACAGAAATGAATAAGCTTGATACAGTCAAAAGGGGAATTGGTGAACTGGAAAATATGTTAATAGAAATGTCTTCTAAGCAGAGTCACAGAAATCTAAAATAAGGAAAAATGCAGAAAACAGTGTGTGACATCAAATGGAAATGCATATATTATGACACAATCATGAAAGGGAAATAAGATGAAGCGTAAGCAGTAATTAAAGGATAGTGGCTGAAATCGCGGAAGGTGGGACTCACACTTGTCATTGAACATAGAGTTGAGCTAGTGCCTAGTAAGAACGTCACCCCACTGACTAGCATTCATGGCATAGGGAGAAACTCTGCATGCTACCATGCATGGGAAAGGTAACCATCTATCTACAACCCTGCCACCTACAAGCAGGGACCTGCCTGCAAACACACTGGTGCACTAGTGACACAAATGTCATGGCAATGACCAACAACTTTCTGGTTGGAATTAAGGCCCACCTTACAAGGTAGAACTCATCACTCAGATTATATAGGCAATGAGGCCGGGGAAAACCTACTACTATTCTGCTCAAAGAACAATAAAATAGCTCCTAATTGCTACACCCATAGATCAGAGCATCACTCAACCCTCACCAGAGAAACTTCCTCTTGCAGTAGATAGGAACTAACACGGAGACCCGCAACACGCAGAAAGTGAGAGATTTCAGAGAACTCCTTCCTAAATGAAATGTCTTCATTAAATCACTCCCCTCAAGGCTATTTGGAAAAGGAGGCAGAAAGACTATAAGAACCAGAAGTGATGGATTATTCCACAGACACAACAGAATTGATGCACATGTAAATTCAAAGAAACTGTGAGAGTAAGCATCTGGTCCAAAGCAGATGAAGTCCAAACACTAAAAAGGGGAAGTAGACATGGGATCCCTCTCCTAACCACCTGCTAACAAAGAGAAAATTGGTTACTGGGTATATCAACCACACAACATGGCAGGGCTCTTCCTCAGCAGTTATTGGTCAACCAAAAAAAAGTGTGTGTGTGTGTGTGTCTGTGTGTCTGTGTGTGTGTGCATACTTTTTGTTTTGTTTTGGCAATTTTTGAATTATTGGTTTTGTTTATTTTGATTTTCAATTTTTATTTTTCTTTACACTTTATTTACATTTCAAATGTTTCCCTCTTTCCAGATCTCCCCATTGGAACCTCCCTATCCCTTCCCCTGCCCCTGCCTCTATGGAGGTATAACCCCACCCACCCACTCTCGACTTCCCTCCTTGGCATTCTCCTATATTGGGGTATCTAACACCTTCCAGTTCAAGGGCCTCTCCTACCCCTGGTGGCTAACAAGACCCTCCTCTGCTGCATATGTGGCCAGCACCATGGGGCCCTTCATGTGTATTCTTGGGTTGGTGATCCAGTCTCCGGGAGCATCTAGAGGTCAGGCCAGTTGACACTGTTGCTCCCTCCCTGGGGCTGCAAACTCCTTCAGCTCCTTCAGTCCCTTCTCCAACTCTTCCCTTTGGGACCTCACACTCAGCCCTACTGTTGCTGCGAAGTGACTTTCGGATATTCAGAAATTTGGGGCTAATAACCACTTATCAGTGAGAACATACGGTGTTCATTCTTTTGTGACTGCCTTACCTCGCTCAGGATGATATTTTCAAGTTCCATCCATTTGCCTAAGAATTTCATGAAGTCATTGTTTTTAATAGCTGAGTAGTATTCGATTGCGTAAATGTAACATATTTTCTGTATCCATTCCTCTGTTGAGGGACATCTGAGTTGTTTCCAGTTTCTAGCTATTATAAATATGGCTGCTATGAACATAGTGGAACATGTGTCTTTATTACATATTGGAGCATCTTCTGGGTATATGCCCAGGAGTGATATAGCCGGGTTCTCAGGTAGTATTATGTTCATTTTTCTGAGGGTCCACCAAACTGATTTCCAGAGAGGTTGTATCAGCGTGCATACCCACCAGCAATGAAGGAGTGTTCCTCTTTCTCCACATCCTTGACAACATCTGCTGTCACCTGAGTTTTTGATCTTAGCCATTCTGATTGGTGTGAGGTGGAATTTCAGGGTTGTTTTGATTTGCATTTCCCTGATGACTAAGAATGTTGAACATTTCTTTAGGTGCTTTTCAGCCATTCAAGTTTCCTCAGTTGAGAATTCTCTGTTTAGCTCTGTTCCCCATTTTTTGATAGGGTTATTTGGATCTCTGGAGTCTAGCTTCTTGAGTTCTTTGTATACCTTGGATATTAGCCCTCTATCGTACGTAGGATTGATAAAGATCTTTTCAAAATCTATAGGTTGCCATTTTGTCCTAGTTACACTGTCCTTTGCCTTACAGAAGCTTTGTAATTTCATGAGGTCCCATTTGTTGATTCTTGATCTTAAAGCACAAGCCATTGGTGTTCCGTTCAGGAACTTCTCCCCTCTGCCCATGTGTTTGAGAATTTCCCCTACTTTCTCTTCTATTAGATTCAGTGTATCTGGTTTTATGTGGAGGTCCTTGATCCACTTGAACTTGAGCTTTGTACAGGGAGATAGGAATGGATTCTCAATCTTCTACATGTAGACTGCCAGTTGAACCAGCACCATTTGTTGAAGATGCTGTCTTTTTTCCACTGGATGCTTTTAGATCCTTTGTCAAAGTTCAAGTGACCATAAGTGTGTGGGTTCATTTCTGGGTCTTCGATTCTATTCCATTCATCTACCTGCCTGTCACTATACCAATACCATGCAGTTTTTATCACTACTGCTATGTAATATAGATTGAGGTCAGGGAGGCTGATTTCCCCAGAAGTCCTTTTATTGTTGAGAATAGTTTTTGCTATCCTGGATTTTTTGTTATTCCATATGAATTTGAGAATTGCTCTTTATAAGTCTATGAAGAATTGAGTTGGAATTTTGATGGGGATTGCATTGAATCTGTAGATTGCTTTTGTCAGGATGGCCATTTTAACTATATTAATGCTGCCAATCCATGAGCATGGGAGATCTTTCCATGTTCTGAGATCTTCATTGATTTCTTTCTTCAGAGACTTGAAGTTCTTGTCATACAGATCTTTCACTTGTTTGGTTAGAGTCACACCAAGATACTTTATATTGTTTGTGACAATTGTGAAGGGTGTCACTTCCCTAATTTCTTTCTCAGCCTGTTTATCCTTCAACTATAGGAAGGTTACTGATTTGCTTGAGTTAATTTTTTATCCGGCCACATTGCTGAAGGTATTTATCAGCTGTAGCAGATCTCTGGTGGAGTTTTTCGGGTCACTTAAGTATACCATCAAATCATCTGCAAATAGTGATATTTTGATTTCTTCCTTTCCAATTTGTATCCCTTTGACCTCCTTTTGTTGTCTAATTGCTCTAGCCACAACTTCAAGTACTATATTGAATAGATAGGGAGAGAGAGGGCAGCCTTGCCTAGTCCCTGATTTTAGTGCTATTGCTTCGAGTTTCTCTCCACTTAGTTTGATGTCGGCCACTGGTTTACTGTATATTGCTTTTATTATGTTTAGGTATGCTCCTTGAATTCCTGATCTTTCCAAGACTTTTATCATGAAGGGATGTTGAACTTTGTCAAATGCTTTTTCAGCATCTAACGAAATGACCATGTGGTTTTTTTTCTTTGAGTTTGTTTATGTAGTGGATTACATTGATGGATTTCCAGGTATTGAACCATCCCTGCATCCCTGGGATGAAGCCTACTTGATCATGATGAATGATCACTTTGATGTGTTCTTGGATTCGGTATGCAAGAATTTTATTGAGTATTTTTGCATAGATATTCATAAGGGAAATTGGTCTGAAGTTTTCTTTTATTGTTGGGTCTTTGTGGGTCTTTGGTATCAGTGTAACTGTGGCCTCATAGAATGAATTGGGTAGTGTCCCTTCTGATTCCATTTTGTGGAATAGTTTGAAGAGTATTGGTATTAGGTCTTCTTTGATGGTCTGATAGAATTCTGCACTAAACCCATCTGGTCCTGGGCTTTTTAAGTTTGGAGACTTTTAATGACTGCTTCTATTTCTTTAGGGGTTATGGGACTGTTCACATGGTTTATCTGATCCTGACTTAACTTTGGTATTTGGTATCTGTCTAGAAACTTGTCAGTTTCATCCAGGTTTTCCAATTTTGTTGCATATAGGCTTTTGTAGGAGGATCTGATGATTTTTTTAATTTCCTCAGAGTCTGTTGTTATATCTCCATTTTCCTTTCTGATTTTGTTAATTTGGACACTGTCTCTGTGCCCTCTGGTTAGTCGGGCTAAGGGTTTATCTATCTTGTTGATTTTCTCAAAGAACCAGCTCTTGGTTTGGTTGATTCTTTGTATAGTTCTTTTAGTTTCTACTTGGTTGATTTCAGCCATAAATTTGATTATTTCCTGCCTTCTTCTCCTCTTGGGTGTATTAGCTTCTTTTTGTTTTAGAGCTTTCAGGTGTGCTGTTAATCTGTTTGTATATGCGGTTTCTTTTTGGAGGCACTCAGAGGTATGATTTTCCTCTTAACACTGTTTTCATTGTGTCCCATACTTTTGGGTATGTTGTACTTTCATTAAATTCTAGGAAGTCTTTAATATTTTTCTTTATTTCTTCCTTGACCAAGTTATCATTGAGTAGAGCGTTGTTCAGCTTCCATGTGTATGTGGGCTTTCTGTTGTTGTTGCCATTGAAAACCAGCTTTATTCTGTAGTGATCTGATAGGAGGCATGGGATTATCTCCATCTTCTTATATGTGTTGAGGTATGTTTTGTGACCATGTATATCCAATTATATAAGATCCATTTTGGAAAGGGTACCATGAGGTGCTGAGAAGAAGGTATATTCTTTTGATGTAGGATGAAATGTTCTATAGATATCTGTTAAATCCATTTGGTTGATAACATCTGTTAGTTTCACTGTATCTCTGTTTAGTTTTTGTTTCCAAGATATGTCCATTGATGAGAGTGGGGTGTTGAAGTCTCCCACTATTATTGTGTGAGGTGCAATGTGTGCTTTGAGCTTTAGTAAAGTTTCTTTTATGAATGTGGGAGCCCTTGCATTTGGGGCATAGATGTTCAGAATTGAGAGTTCTTCTTTGTAGATTTTTCCTTTGATGAGTATGAAGTGTCCTACCTTATCTTTTTTGATGACTTTTGGTTGTAAGTCAATTTTATCCTGTATTATAATGGCTACTCCAGCCTGTTTCTTGGGGCCATTTGCCTGGAAAATTGTTTTCCAGCCCTTTACTCTGAGGTAGTGTTTGTCTTTAACATGGAGATGTGTTTCCTGGATTCAGCAAAATGCTGGGTCCTGTTTATGGATCCAGTCTGTCAGTCTATGTCTTTTTATTGGGGAATTGAGTCCTTTGATTTTAAGAGTTATTAAAAAATAATGATTATTGCTTCTTGTTATTTTCGATATTGTTTTTATGTTTGTGTGGCCATCTTCTTTTGAGTTTGTTGAAAGATTACTTTCTTGCTTTTTCTTGTATCTAGTGTCCCTACTTGAATTGGTGTTTTCTATGTATTATTCTTTGTAAGGCTGGGTTTGTTGGAAACATACTGTGCAAATTTGGTTTTGTCATAGAATATTTTGGTTTCACCATCTATGATTATTGAGAGTTTTGCTGGGTATAGCAGCCTGGGCTGGCATTTGTGTTCTCTTGAATCTGTATGAGATCTGCCCAGGATCTTCTAGCTTTCATAGTATCTGGAAAGAAGTGTGGTGTAATTCTGATAGGTCTGCCTTTATATGTTACTTGACCTTTTTCCCTTACAGCTTTTAATATTCTTTCCTCATTTTGTGCATTTGGTGTTTTGACTATAATGTGATGGGAGGAATTTCTTTTCTGGTCTAGTCTATTTGGAGTTCTATAGGCTTCTTGTATATTTATGTTCATCTCTTTCTTTAGGTTAGGGAAGTTTTCTTCTATAATTTTGTTGAAGATATTTACTGGTCTTTTAAGTTGGGAATCTTCACTCTCTTCTATGCTTATTATCCTCAGATTCTCTCTTCTCATTGTATCCTGGATATCTTGGATGTTTTGGGTTAGGAGCTTTTTGCTTTTTGCGTTTTCTTTGACTGTTATGTCAATGTTTTCTATGGTATCTTCCACACCTGAGATTCTCTCTTCCATCTCTTGTATTCTGTTGGTGATGCTTGCATCTATGACTCCTGATTTCTTTCCTAGGTTTTCTAACTCCAGGGTTGTCTCCTTTTGTGATTTCTTTATTGTTTCTATTTCTGTTTTTTTTTTTTTATTCCTGGATGGTTTTGTTCATTTCCTTCATCTGTTTGATTGTGTTTTCCTGTAATTCTTTAAGGGATTTTTTTGTTTCCTCTTTAAGGGCTTCTAGTTATTTACCTGTGTTCTCTTGTAAATACAAGAGAGTTGTAAATTTAAGAGAGTTGTTTATTTCCTTCTTAAAATCTTCTATCATCCTCTTGAGATGTGATTTTAAGTCTGGATCTTCCTTTTCTGGTGTGTAGGTGTATCCAGGGCTTCCTGTGGTGGGAGAGCTGGGTTCTGATGATGCAAGGTAGCCTTGGTTTCTGTTCCTTGTGTTCTTGCCCTTGCCTTTCGCCATCTGGTTATCTCTGGTGTTAGCTGGTCTTTCTCTCTCTGACTGTGGCCTGTCTTTCCTGCAAGCCTAGGTGTCAATACTCCCTGAAGACCAGTTCTCTCTGAGAGGAATTTGGGTTTGGAGAGCTGTGATACAGGGTCAGCTCTGGGGTGCAGACAGAAACAAGAAGGATATAATCCACAGCTATCCCTTGTTTCCTGTGTCCTGATAGCTCTGCAAGGGTCCCTCTTGGTCCAGTGAATTTGAAAAGAAGTGATGGTCTTGCCTGTGTTTGAAGGTGTGTCAGCACTCCTGGTATACCAACTCTTTCCTGACACTATTTGAGTATGGGTCCCTGTGTCATAGGATCTTCTCTCCAGCCACTGAAAGAAACCAGAAGCCTGCTCCTCAGTCTCTGTGTCCTAGGTACTCCAGGTGGGTCCCTCTGAGCAGACAGGCTTGCCCACACTCCTGAGAGGCTATCTTTTTCCCAGCGTTATTTGGCCATGGAGCTCTGTAGGCCCAGGCAGAGGTCTCCTTCCACAGATGGGAACGGGAAGGCTCCTTCCTCCCAGCTGTTCCTCAATCCCTTTGTCCTAAGGTTTTCTGGTGAGTCCCCCTGAGAAGTGTTAGTCCTCTTACCTCCTCTCATAGGCTTTTCCACACACCTCAGAGGCTAACTTTCTCCCAGCACTATTTGGCTATGGAGTCCTGGTGGCCCAGGCAGAGCTCTCCCCTTTGATTTTCATTTTTGTGGATTTTTAAAAAGTAGATGAAGTTAGATAGTGAGATATGGTGTGTGTGTGGGTGTGTGTGTGTGTGAGAGAGAGAGAGAGAGAGAAAGAGAGAGAGAGAGAGAGAGAGAGAGAAACAGAATACAAATTGAGTGGTCGATAGATAGGGAGGGAAGATCTGAGAGAAGTTGGAGGAGGGGAAAAGCATGATCAAAATATATTGTATGAAAAATATTTACATAGTGACTAAAAGATTTTCCAAGTCTCTCAAAAAAAACATGTAATGGCTTATTTCTACCATAAGTCATTCTGAGACTTGGTTCCCTATGTAATGGTATGAGGAGGTAATGTCTAGTGAGATATATTTGGATGAAGGGCTAGAGACCTCAGGAATAAATTAGTGCCTTTCTTTTGGTGAAAGCAGGTCAGAATTTTAGTGTCCATTTCTTTTACGTACTTCCATGGATCTTCCATTTTCTATCACCAGCTGAAACCCCATGACTCCCTTCCCCTTCCTAGAAACTAAGATACTAGCAACTAAACTTGGACTTACAGCTTTCAGACCAAGAGCTAAATAAAATTTTTTTTAAATAAATTACTCAGGCTCAGATATTTTGTTATAGTATCAACAAAAAATGGACTAAGAAGACCACATAGTCAACAAGCTCTAAAAAGCCTAGACAGGATACATGTGAAGAAATCACATCAGACACCCAATAGTAGAAATGATGAAAATCATGAAATGAGATGTATCAGATGTATCAGATTCTTCGTTTTGTTTTGTTTTTAGGTGTAGTATATGTGTGTTTGAGGCAGGGGCATAGGAATGTGTTTTCTTTGGGTAAAAGTCAGGCTAGGCTTTCGTAGCAAGTGCTTTTATGCACTAGCCATCCCATTAACGAGATTGAAAAAAACAAAACAGGGTAGTGTTCCTTCTGTTTCTGTTTTGTGGAATAGTTTGAAGAGTATTGGTATTAGGTCTTCTTTGAAGGTCTGATAGAATTCTGCACTAAACCCATCTGGTCCTGGGCTTTTGTTGGTTGGGAGACTTTTAATGACTGCTTCTATTTCTTTAGGGGTTATGGGTCTGTTTAGATGGTTTATCTGATCCTGACTTAACTTTGGTATTTGGTATCTGTCTAGAAACTTGTCCATTTCATCCAGGTTTTCCAATTTTGTTGCATATAGGCTTTTGTAGTAGGATCTGATGATTTTTTGAATTTCTTCATATTCATTTCCTCCCTTTTCATTTCTGATTTTGTTCATTTGGATACTGTCTCTGTGCCCTCTGGTTAGTCTGGCTAAGGGTTTATCTATGTTGTTGATTTTCTCAAAGAACCAGCTCCTGGTTTTGTTGATTCTTTGTATAGTTCTTTTTGTTTCTACTTGGTTGATTTCAGCCCTGAGTTTGATTATTTCTTGCCTTCTGCTCTTGTTGGATGTATTAGCTTCCTTTTGTTCTAGAGCTTTCAGGTGTGCTGTTAAGCTGCTAGTGTATGCTCTCTCCAGTTTCTTTTTGGAGTCGCTCAGAGCTAAACTCAGGTGACAACAGATGTTGGTAAGGATGTAGAGAAAGAGGAACACTCCTCCATTGTTGGTAGGATTGTAAGCTGGTACAACCACTCTGGAAATCAGTTTGGCGAACCCTCAGAAAATTGGACATAATACTACCTGAGGACCCAGCTATACCACTCCTGGGCATATACCCAGAAGATGCTCCAACATCTAATAAGGACACATGCTCCACTATGTTCATAGCAGCCATATTTATTATAGCTAGAAACTGGAAACAACCCAGATGTCCCTCAACAGAGGAATGGATACAGAAAATGTAGTACATTTACAGAATCGAATACTACTCAGCTATTAAAAACAATGACTTCATGAAATTCTTAGGCAAATGGATGGAACTTGAAAATATCATCCTGAGCAAGTTAATGCAGTCACAAAAGAATGATCATGGTATGTACTCACTGATAAGTGGTTATTAGCCCAAAAGTTCGAAATACCCAAAAGTCACATCACAGCAACCATAGGGCTGAGTGTGAGGTCCCAGATGGAGGACTTGAAGAAGGGACTGAAGGAGCTGAGGGAGTTTGCAGCCCCAGGGAGGGAGCAACAATGGCAACTGGCCTGACTCCTTGATGCTCCTGGAGACTGGATCACCAACCAAAGAATACACATGGAGGGACCCATGGTGCTGGCCACATATGTGACAGAGGAGGGTCTTGTTAGACATCAGGGGGAGGAGAGGCCCTTGGGCCTGAGGGTGTTAGATGCCCCTATATAGGAGAATCCCAAGGAGGGAAGACGAGAGTGGGTGGGTGGGAGGGTGTTAGAATACCCCCATAGTGGCAGGGAGAGGTTGGAGGGAATAGGGAGGTTCCAAAGGGGAGATCTGGAAAGGGGGAAACATTTGAAATGTAAAGAAAGTATGAAAAAATGAAAAAAAAATATTAAAAAAGAAAGAAAGAAAGAAAAAAAATATCCTGAGTGTGTTAACTCAGTCAGAAAAGAACAAACACGGTATATACTCACTGATAAGTGGATATTAGCCCAAAAGTTCGGAACACCCATGATTCAATTCACAGCAACTGAGCATGGGGTCCCAGGTGGAGGATTTGGAGAAGGGACTGAAGGAGCTGAGGGAGTTTGCAGCCCCATGGGGAGAGAGCAACAGTCCCCCCAGTGCTCCCAGAAACTGGACCACCAACCAAAGAATGCATATGGAGGGACCCATGGTGCTGGCCACATATGTGGCAAAGGAGGGCCTTGTTGGCCATCAGTGGGGGAGTGGCCCTTGGGTCTGAGAGTGTTAGAAGCCCCAGTATAGGAGAATGTCAGGAAGGGAAGACAAGAGTGGTTGGGTTGGTGGGGGAATACCATCATAGAGGCAGGGGGAGGTGGAATGGGATAGGGGGTTTCCAAAGAGGAGACCTGGAAAGGGGAAAACGTTTGAAATGTAAATAAAGTATCAAAAATTAAAAAATGAAAGAACAAAACACAAAGCCACTGGAGAAAAGGGATGTGCCTGCCTTCAAGGGAATGTTGCTTTCACCTTCACCAGAGACAATAGAGTGGTGCCTTTAACACAATCTTGCACTGAACTGCTTAAGGCGAAAGCAGCCTCAGGGACTGAAGACTGAAGGAGTCATCCCAGACAATGAATTTACTCATTGTCATCAAGATATTCATAAAAAGAAAGAGCAAGTAAACTCACAAATGCTAAACTTACATTTGATGTGAAGATAAGGTAAGTAGGCAGGAGTGGTGGGAAGGCCCCAAAGCTGCTTATCCAAAAAAGAAGTGCAAAAGAATTGTGAAAAGGCTTCCAGAGCAACACTTAAAGAATTCTGGAAATGAACTATTTCAACAATTGAAGGATGGTTTAACCAAGAAACACTGTATAATCTTAGTGAAATCAGTAAGATTCATGTCAATTTGAATTTCTTAACCCCATGTCCTCTCCCAAGTTCTTCAGTAGCCTTAAAGACCAACAGTCTTGTGGTCAAAGTGAAAGACAGAAACCTGAGAGCCATGGACAGTAAGATCCAGAGCTTTGCCAAGCCACCAAACCTGCTGCCATTATCTGACCTGCTTTGGCAACTTCCTACGGACCTCACTGGATTGATCTGTCTATCTATCTATCTATCTATCTATCTATCTATCTACTTTTCCTTCTTTCTTTTTTCACTTATTGTGATCAGTTTGCCGACAATGAATATGTCAAAAGGTTAAACAAAATAGTTGCTTATCAACGCCTGCAACAGCAACAAGAAATGCTGCAAACAAGAACCATCAAGCCAAAACTGTTCCTAAAGAACCCTTGATCTTGGGAATACACTTTAAATCTCAGATTTTTAAAAACAGTCCAGGAAGTAAAGAATGAATATAACCATTATGGGAATCAATTTGAAGGAGTCTCAAAAAATTAATAATAGAGTTAACATATAACCCAGCTATTCTATTCCTGGGCATATACCAAGAGGAATCCATGATATTTGTGCATCTATATTTACTGCCACTCTATTTACTATCACAGAACATGGAATAATCTAGATGTCTATCCACAGATGAACAGATAATGAACACATCATATATATCATACTATAATATGTATTATATATTATATATACACTATTCAGCCCTAAAGAAAATTAAAATCACAAAATTGGTGAGAAAATATATGAAATTAGCATATATATTCTTGTTCTATCTCATATGTGGATCATAGCTGATAATAATGACAGACTCTAGAATCACATATCAATATTATATTATTAATATATAACATTATTAATTATATAATATAACTATACATATATAATTATATATATTATTATATAAAATATATAATGTTATATTTTATATTATATATGATATTATACATTACATATCACATACATACATATTACATACCTGTATATATGTAAGTACGGGAATAGTATAACATTTAGATAAGATACCAAGACAGGGTAATATTGGGTGGATAAGTGCATAAAAATGCAGTTGATAGTGAAAGTGTAAATTCCAAGCAAAGCTCCATGAGAAAGGCCATTCAAACTAAGTAAATGTTCACTAACATATACAGAAATTAGAACTGGGCTATAATCTAGCTGTATGATGTTTTGTTTATGAGTTAATTACAATAAAGTCATTTTTATTCAAAATTAGACATTTGAAACATCCAAAACCAATGAAAAATCATACCTGAAGAATTAGAGGAGGGATGAGCAGTGGTGGTGCACACTCTAAGTTCCAGCACGTGGGAGGCAGAGGCAGGTGGATATCTGAATTCTAAGCCAGCTTGGTCTATAGAGTGACTTGTTGGACAGGAATACACAAAAAAATCCCATCTTACAAAAATCCAAAACATTTGTTGAAAATGCTGTCTTTTTTTCCACTGGATAGTTTTAGCTCCTTTGTCAAAGATCAAGTGACCATAAGTGTGTGGGTTCATTTCTGAGTCTTCAATTCTATTCCATTGATCTACCTGCCTGTCACTGTACCAATACCATGCAGTTTTTTTTATCACTACTGCTCTGTAGTACAGCTTGAGGTCAGGGAGATTGATTCCCTCAGAAGTCCTTTTATTGTTGTGAATAGTTTTTGCTATCCTGGGTTTTTTGTTATTCTATATGAATTTGAGAATTGCTCTTTCTAAGTCTGAAAAAAGACAGCATCTTCAACAAATGGTGCTTGTTC
This sequence comes from Rhynchomys soricoides, assembly GCA_019843965.1. NCBI lineage: Eukaryota > Metazoa > Chordata > Mammalia > Rodentia > Muridae > Rhynchomys > Rhynchomys soricoides. The sequence goes on along the minus strand of JADRCH010000275.1, from coordinate 613,728 downwards.
AACTGGCAGTCTACATGTAGAAGACTGCGAATTGATCCATTTCTATCTCCCTGTACAAAGCTCAAGTTCAAGTGGATCAAGGACCTCCACATAAAACCAGATACACTGAATCTAATAGAAGAGAAAGTGGGGAAAACTCTCGAATACATGGGCACAGGAGAAAAGTTCCTGAACAGAACACCAATGGCTGTGCTCTAAGATCAAGAATCAACAAATGGGACCTCATGAAATTACAAAGCTTCTGCAAGGCAAAGGACACTGTAAATAGGACAAAACAGCAACCAACAGATTGGGAAAAGATCTTTACCAATCCTACGTCTGATAGATGGCTAATATCCAATGTATACAAAGAGCTCAAGAAGCTAGACTCCAGAGATCCAAATAACCCTATCAAAAAATAGGAACAGAGCTAAACAGAGAATTCTCAACTGAGGAAACTCAAATGGCTGAAAAGCACCTAAAGAAATGTCCAACATCCTTAGTCATCAGGGAAATGCAAATCAAAACAACCCTGAGATTCCACCTCACACCAGTCAGAATGGCTAAGACCAAAAACTCAGGTGACAGCAGATGTTGGGGATGTGGAGAAAGAGGAACACTCCTCCATTGCTGGTGGGCATGCAGGCTAATACAACCTCTCTGGAAATCAGTTTGGAGGACCCTCAGAAAAATGAACATAATACTACCTGAGTACCAAGCTATTCCACTCCTGGGCATATACACAGAAGATGCTCCAATATGTAATAAAGACACATGTTCCACTATGTTCATAGCAGCCATATTTATAATAGCTAGAAACTGGAAACAACCCAGATGTCCCTCAACAGAAGAATGGATACAGAAAATGTGGTACATTTACACAATCGAATACTACTCAGCATTAAAAACAATGACTTCATGAAATTCGCAGACAAATGGATGGATCTTGAAAATATCATCCTGAGCGAGGTAACGCAGTCACAAAAGAATGAACATGGTATGTACTCACTGTCAAGTGGTTATTAGCCCAAACGTTCGAAATACCCAAGAGTCTCTTCACAGCAACAGTAGGGCTGAGTGTGAGGTCCCAGATGGTGGAGTTGGAGAAGAGACTGACAGAGCTGAGGGAGTTTGCAGTCCCATGGAGGGAGCAACAGTGGCAACTGGCCTGACCCCTAGATGCTTCCGGAGACTGGATCACCAACCAAAGAATACACATGGAGGGACGCATGGTGCTGGCCACATATGCAGCAGAGGAGGGTCTTGTTAGCCATCAGGGGGAGGAGAGGCCCTTGGGCCTGAGGGTGTTAGATCTCCCAGTATAGGGGAATGACAAGGAGGGAAGACGAGAGTGGGGGCGGGGAGTAGGTGGAGGAATACCCCCATAGTGGCAGGGGGAATAGGGAGGTTCCAAAGGGGAGATCTGGAAAGGGGGAAACATTTGAAATGTAAATAAAGTATGAAAAAAAAGCCAAAACAAACAAACAAAGCCTGGAGAATTAGAGGAAAGGATGAGAATGGTGATAGCAGGGAAGTCATACCAGTAAGCATCATAGTACACACAGCAGGATGATCATGTTGTGCACAGTGGGATAATTTGTGAGCACAGTGGTTTGATCTTTGTGTGCACAGCAGGCTGATCATCATAAGCACGGTGGTATCATGTGCAC
>JADRCH010000275.1:593485-612069 GCA_019843965.1 Rhynchomys soricoides | reverse complement strand
CAGGCTGATCATCATAAGCACGGTGGTATCATGTGCACAGCAGGCTGCAGGAGGAGAGCAAGGGAATAGAAGGAGTCCTCAAGAAAATAATGGTAGCCAACTTCCCAAAAATCATGAAAACCATTGATGAGACATCTAAGAAACACAACAAAGTCCACGTAAGACAGAGACATAAGGGCTGGTGAAGTAGGGGGTGGGAGGTGATTCATCACACACAAAAGATCCTCAAAGTTATTTATAGCTAATTTCTCAATGGAAACCATATAAGCCAGAAATCACGAGGTGAAGAATTCAAAGCACTGAAGAGATAAACCCGAGCAGAATTTATTGCTGGCAGACCCCCTTTAAAATAAATTCTCAGAGTGTCCTTTAGGTGGAAATAAAAGGACACGGAATAATAACTCAAATCAGATGGAGAAATAAACAGCATTGTAAAAATAACTATCAATAGAATCATGATCCTGTGTCTCTCTAAAACTCATATATTAGAATCTTCAGTACACTTCAGAATGTGACTATATTTGGAGAAAGGAATTTTAAAGAGGTTCTTTAGTCAGAGAAAATGACATAGACAACAATTCTTAGCATCAGAAAGACATTAAATTTAATGAATTAAACATTCTCATGAAAAGGCAAACATTTCCAGACTGCATTTATTTTAAAATGTATAATCCAACTATATATCCAAAGAGTCATACTTTGGATTTGAAGTCACAAATAAGCCAAAAAGCAAAAGAACCAGTAAAGTTATAAACTATAAATACATAGAATGAGAGAGGGGGAAGAGGAAGGTGTAATCAGCATGCTAGAATGGCTATGCTAACATCTGACAAAGTAGACCTTTGGTTTGTTCCTGTTTCTGTAATAGACAATCCGACAAAAGCAGCTTCAGGGAGACAGAGTTTATTCCAGTCCACAGTGAGGTTCAGTCCACAATGGAGGGGAAATCAAGGCAGCAGGAGCATAAAGCTGTAGTCACACTTTGTCCACAGTCGAGAAACAGAAATGAAAACTTCCCAGTGTTCAGCTCATTTTCTGTGTACAATCTGTACTGTGGACTTCCCAGCATCCTTTGCCTAGGGACTAGCTCCATCCACAGTCAAGACAGGCCTTATAGCACAGATACAACCTGCCACTGGAAAGCCCAGAGGCCCATCTCTGAGGTGATTCTAGAGTCTCTCAAGCTGACAATTAACACTGAACATCACAGACCTTAAAGCAAATTCTGTTATTAGAGAGAAAGTTATAATGATAAATGGGTTGTCCATTAGGTCATTAAGAATAATGAGCACATCTGTCTCTAATGGGAGGATTTCAAAATCAGACAAAACTAAGGGGAAAAAGTACATAATTGCACCACACTACTCTGGGTCTTTAGTAGCTGACTTTTATGCATAACAGTCAGGAGAAATATCAACTAAAGAAATAGAAGACAACACCATGAACTAAATAGACCTAGCAAACATTTACAGAACTTTCAACAAACACTTGAGAATATTCTTCTCACATGTGCAAGAGAGTCTCCAGAACAGACCATAGGTTAAGTCATAGATGTGCCTGACTTCAGGTTAAAGGACTGCAATAATACAAAATACGACCTCTAATTACAGTGGATTGAAATTAGAAACAAAAAACAAAAAGATATTTGGGGAAATTAAGCAGGTTTCCAAATAACTACTGAGCCAAAAAAGAAATGGCAATACTTATAAACTACTTGGAAATTAAAGTAGAAACAAAACATATCAAAATTTAATGAAATAAAGCTAAAGGAAAGCTATTTATAAGTGAATAAGTGCCTCTGCTTTAGAAAGAATACGAAGCCTCAAATCAATACCTTAACTTTACACTTTAAGGAGCTGGGAAAAAAACTAAATGCAAAGGAAGCAGAAAGAAGGAGGCACTCATAATTAAAGGTGTGTGTGTGTGTGTGTGTGTGTGTGTGTGTGTGTGTGTGTGTGTATGCATACAGACACATATATGTATATACACACATAGATAGATAGATAGATAGATAGATAGATAGATAGATAGATTATCACCAGTAAAACTGACAAACGTTTAGCTAAGTAGTCTATGAGAAGAGCAAGAGACCCAGATTGCTAACTAAGGACTGTGAGAGAGGACCTCATTCCACTACAGAGCCTCTGAAAATAAAGGCATAAGGAACCCTGAGGAGGGGCACTGCATACAACAAATAACTGGGTTTAATTCAACAAGTGCCTTGACATAGAAAAACTACAAAATTGACTCAAAAAGAAGGAAAACACCCAAATCAACTTAGAACAATTAAAGAAATGTAATCAGCGGGTAAAATATCCCCCAAAGAAAAGTCAAGCACCAGTTGGATTCATTGATGAATTCCCTCCTATATTAAAGAAATAATAATGATGCCAAGTTTTTAAAATAGAATATTCAGAAAGGCATAGACTAGGATGAACATTTCCCATCTTATTCTGTGAGGTCAGTATAATGCTGCTGCCCAAAACAAAGAAAGACATAATAGAACAAAACAAAACTCCATAAAGCAAGTGCAAACTAAATCCAACAAATCTTAATCCATGAGTTAGTAGAATTTACTCAAGAAATGCAACCATGGTAAATCAAACCATGTAATAGGACATATTAAGAGAATAAATGACAAAGTCCAGAAGAGCATCTCAAGTAGTGCAGACGCAGTGTTTGGCAAAAACTTGGAGTGTTCCATCAAAAGCACTCAACAAACTCAATACAGTGTAGAACTGGCACCAGTACCTAAAATAAGGCTTAGTAGAGACTTAACATTTTAAAGTCTGATTCTCTCACTGAGAAAACTTAAAAGATAGCAGCCTACCAAATATGTAGAGTCTTAGTTGTGGATTTTATTCTGATCATAGGAGGGGCTACTGGAGAAATCATTACAAGAGTTAGTGGGTCATAATATCTTTAATGTAAAATGTGTTCCATATGCTACAAGATGCTGTTAGAATCAGTGCAGACTGAAACTGAGGACAGAGGACTTCTGCTACAGATATAAGGCTTGGAGTAAAGATTTAGGCATCCAGACGAAATCAGCAGTTATGGGAGCTTAAAGATGATATTCTAAAATATCTTTCTCTGTGAGAACAAAAGTAGAAAGAAATGATCATTCAGATTTTTAGCTGAGCAACTGTAGCAATAACAGAGCCATTATACCAAACAAAACATCCATCAAGGCTATTAATGTTGAGATCATTATTTAGTGTTCATGTGTAGCTTTCAAATATAGACTTTAGAGAAAAACTCTGAAGCTCAAAGATGAAGTCAGAGTTGAACATAGAGATTTTTTTTAAATGTCACCATTACAAATAGTGTGTAAAAACCATGTGACAAAGAGGACTGACTTGGAAAACCATGTAAACTGAGTAAGGGTGGAAGCACAGGAGAGAGCCCTAGAATACTCTCCGCATCTGGGTAGAAGAGAAATCACAGTGTAGAGCAAGAAGCAGAAGAAAGAGAAAGAAACTGGAAAAATTGGGCATGATGGTTTTCAAGCAAATCACCTCAAGAAGGAAATGATGACAGACTCTATTGAATGCCATCAGGATGGTGAGGTGAGAGGTCATCAGCATTTGGAATACAGTAATTGTTTGAAACTTTGACCAGTGAAAAGTCAAAGAAGTTGTAGCATCAGACATTCAACTGAAGCAGAAGAAGAAGGAATGTGTTTTGCAAAAGTGATAATAATACTCTATTAGTGTGCTTGAGGTGCCATATACGTACATGCTGCAGTACTTAAATGACATCATTAGCTCATAGTTCTGGAAGCTAGACATCCAAGCTCAAGGTAACATCTGAGTTGGCTTTCAGAGGCCTCTTTTCTAGGTTGTAGATAGCTACTCTTTTGCCAGAAACTCGCATAGTTTTTTTCTGTAGATGTAGTGCCACGCAGGAATTCCAGTATTCAACCCAGGTCCTTGCATGTGTTGGAAAAGCAGTGTAACAATGACTTACCATCCAGTCCTCTTCCTCTTATTAAAAGGACTCCACTCCTATTCGATTGAGGCCTCCACCCTTGGGAGCTCATTTAACCCTATTATCTCACTAAATATCCTAAAGACTAATCTCCAAATACAGTCACAACGATGGTGGGGTTTAGTATTTCAATTTATGTAATTGGAGTAAGGAATAAAATTGAGTCTGTATAGCTGGGCAGTGGTGGCACATGCCTTTAATCCCAGCACTTGGAAGGCAGAGACAGGTGGATTTCTGAGTTCAAGGCCAGCCTGGTCTACAGAGTGAGTTCCAGGACAGCCAGGGCTATACAGAGAAACCCTGTCTCGAAAAACCAAAAAAAAAAAAAAAAAAATTGAGTCTGTGTACTAGCTACTTTTGTGTCACTATGGCAACAATACATGACCCAAACAACTTGAGGAAGAAAGGTTTATTGTGACTTCTGACTTCAGAGGGTTTCAGTCCTTGTGATAGGGAAAGGTATAAATGATCTCTGATTGTGGTGACAGGAATGCAAGGTGGAGACTGTCCATATCACTGTGGAATCACTGTGTCCATATCACAAGAAGCAGAGTGAGGACAACAGAAATCATATATAACATTCGAAGGCCAGGTATAACATTTGAAGCCCAACCCCAGTGGCCTACTCCTACCAGCTATGCCCCATCTCCTGAAGATTTCATGACCTCCAAAAACAGTACCATCGGCTGAACAAGTATTCCAAAGATGAGCATGGGCTTCATAGTCAAACCAAAACAATCCATAGTAGCAAGAAACTCCTGAGAACTCCTTAAAGACAAGTTCTGTAAAACAGGGATAAGTGAGATAGCTAAAGAAGTGTGGGTGTGAGCCGGGACAGGTGTAGAACTGAACTTCCTGGAAAGGATCTGAGCTACAATGGAGACCTTTGGGCGGCTTGCCTTTGACCTGGATCAAGACACACTCTCCAAAGCAATGAGAAGGAAGTGAAAGAGGAAACTTTCTTAGGATAATGAGGTAGTTCTTGATTAGTATCCCCACTTTCCTGAAAATTAGAAGGCAAACTTACCATGAGTGGTAAGTAGGAAAGAGAGGCTGGATATATAGAAGCTTCAAAGAGAAGATGTAAAATGGTTATTTAGGAATCTATGCTGGTAAACTATTATGAAAGTGGATTAGGATTCTGGACATGTTGAGTGCACACATAAGGATTCTGTGTGCAGACCTTTAAAAGGGAGCCACAATACTCGGTTGTGCAACTGTTTTCCTCCGCCATTTCAATTGTTCAGATGCAGGCACAGAGCAAGCAGTCCAGCAGGTTTGGCCCAGGTTGTGATCTAAGTCTAGCCAAGAAATATAGATGAAGAATAAAGACAGATTTAAGATCAACTACACTGAAATATCAACTTTTCTAAGTAGTTCCTCTGGGTCACTGAGCGGGTGAAGAAGCTTGCTACCAAGCCTTGCAATCTGAGTTCAATCCCTTGGATGCACATGGGTGGAGGAAAGAACTGACTTCTGAAAGCCGTCCTCTTACCTCTGAGCATGTGCTCTGGCACAGATACCTACACAATATGCATAAAATGAGTAAAGTAAAATAAAGTAGAAAGAATTTAGTTGATTGACGGTCTGGGAAGATGGCACAGAGGATAAAGTTCCTCAATTATAAAGACCCGAGTTGTGATCCCCAGAAACCATGCTAAAAGCCATGCATGGTGATCCATGGCTATGACTCCATATAGTGGGGAGCCAGAGATAGACAGAGATGAGGATCCCAGGGTCTTGATGACATGTGAGACACTTAGTGAGCTCCACACTCAATAAAAGACCACATCTCAAAAAACAAGTGATTCCACAGGTTCTCTCTCATATATGGACTCTGCTTTGAATCCTCAGATTTGTTTGCTTAACTTGGAATACCTATGGGAGCCAGGAAACCAGAAAATGGCCATTGTCATGGAGGGAACAAGAAATTAAGGGAGGGAGATAGTAGATACTAGTCATAGAAGGAGGAAGGGAGAATAAGAGGAGGAGAAAGCTTAACTGGGGTGGAGGATGGGAGGGTAGAGCAGAGGAGTGCGTCACAGGAAAGATAACTAAGGATGGAGAGAGAGAGAGAGAGAGAGAGAGAGAGAGAGAGAGAGAGAGAGAGAGGGAGAAACTTTAATTAATCATCAATTAATCATCATATATAGGGTCAGGATAAAGCTCCTGCCAGAAGCTATAGTTTCCTAACAAATACCTCTTCAAGTTATTCAGATTATTTTCCAAAACAACATATGCTATTACCACTGCTCTTGTTCACCCACCAGAGATGGATGGTAAGATCCTATTGCTAAAGACATATGATACGTCAATCACACACATATAGTTGATAGATATCAAGCTGATACTGACCTAGGAGCTTTCTCCTCACTGGCTAGTTTACGCGCTGTCAGAAGATGATATGCATATTGTTGGGAAAGAAAAGTCAGCAACAGTCTTAGCCCACTTTGAACCATGAGAGCTACAGTAAAGATTTGCCAGGCAAGACATGCTATTAGTGCAGTAGTGGCTTGAATATTATATGTGTAACCAACAGATTTCAAGTTGGATTTAAGATTCACTCTTCAGGAGAATACTTATGCGAGTACTCTAAACTTAACTATGATCTAGTAGCTGAAGAAACCCCAGGCCCTGGAAGTGAACCCACTACTATTACTTCGATAAAGGTACACAAAATTAAAATACCTTCTAAATACTAGTCCTTAAATCCATAGACTAGTAAAGATCCCATCTCCCACAAGAGTAGTTTCATTTAGTACAAAGACTCACTACTGGTCAATGTACAGAAAATAATCGACTGTGGAGTGTTCGTCCCTAAATGGGACATCTGTTTCATACTCCTGCCTCTCAAGACTCAGGGAACATCATGGAAAAAGGGGCAGGATGGTAGTAAGAGCCTGATGTCAAGATGGACCACTAGGAAATAGTCTCTGGATACAGGAGAGCCACTGGACCTCTGAACTCACACAACTTGTGGTTGCCTGCAAATAGCTGCAGAAGATCAAGCTGGTCAACATCCCAGCATGGATGGGGGAGGGACCCATGAGGCCCCACCCTTAACTACTGGCTATTGGGAGTTGGTGATTGCTGGGGAGGGAAGAGTCCATTTTGTTTTTTGTGTTTGTTTGTTTGTTTGTTTGTTTGTTTTCAGGAGTGTGGTTCCTCATAAGTTACCTATGCTCCTCCAGCAGATGGCCCTGTATCTATGTGCACATGGGCAGCATGAATTGGGTCATAGAGAAGAAGAGGAGAGCCTGCATGGTCTGCTCCTCTAGCTCACCTAGGATAATGGTAACAGCCAAAGTTCTGAACATTGGGAAGAGACTTTAAGAGGGGTAAAACAAAAGAAGTCTATGAATCGTTAGGTAATCCAGGCAGAGTCCTTCAGTCCAAGGACCAGATTACTACAGGACATGCTGTAGAAAGAACCACTTGGAAGGCAAAGCTGCAATCTCCAATAAGATCACCAGCTACATATTTCAGTTGTTACAGGAAGCTGATATAAAAACTGCTTTCACCAAGAAATTTGGGGATACTGCTTTCATTGCACCCCAGTGTTAATTGATTCCAATTGAATGGGTATGCCGAAGAATAGTAACTGGATCTTTTCTCGAAAGGAACCCTGGTGTGAAGAGGTTTATAAGTTTTATCCACCAAAGGTGGAGATGTTCTTCACGGATGATGTCAATAGTGACCCACAGTGATCTGAGGAACAACTCATTGCTGCAAAATTTTGTTCTGCTGGACTTGTCATAGGGCAGACTGAAGTAGACATCATGAGTCATGCCACACAAGCTATTTCTGAAATTCTGGAGAAACCCTGGCTGCCCCAGAACTTTATGCTGGTTAATATGAAGATTAAATTTGGCGTTGATGTAACCACCAAAGAGATTGTTCTTGCTGATGTCATAGATAATGATACCTGGAGACTATGGCCATCGGGAGATCGGAGCCAGCAGAAAGACAAACAGTCTTACCATGATCTCAAAGAAGTAACTCCGGAAGGACTCCAGATGGTAAAGAAAAACTTTGAGTGGGTTGCAGACCAAGTGGAGTTGCTTCTCAAGTCAGACAGTCAGTGTAGGGCGGTAGGGTTGATGGGTTCAGCTGCTGACCTTGGTCACTGTGAAAAAAATTAAGAAGGCTTGTGGGAATTTGAGGATTCTGTGTGAACTTAGAGTGAGGTCCACACATAAAAGACCATATGAAACTTTGAGGATTAAAGCAGAATATGAAGGGAGCACACCTACTACATTTTTCACAGTGGCAGGCAGAAGCAGTGGGCTAGGCCCAGTTATGTCTGGTAATACTGCATATCTGGTTATCAGCTGTCCCCCAATCACACCAGACTGGGGTACTCAGGATGTGTGGTCATCTCTGCCCAGTGGTCTTGGCTGTTCAACTATACTTTCTCCAGAAGAATCAGCCCAGTTTGCAGCTCAGATATTTGGGCTAAGCAACCTTTTGTTGTGGGTCAAACTTCGAGCAAGCATATTGAACATGTGGATATCCTTAAAGCAGGCAGATAAGAAAATCAGAGAATGCAATTTGTAATATATCAATTTAATTTTCAGGAGAAAAGCTACATATTCCTAGTGTGGATTTAAAGAAAAAAATCAAGCAAAATTATTTTACATAAGAATAAACAATTCAGTTTACTAAGTGGTCCTCAATGTTTATGAGTTGGCACATTGTCAGTGGATACTAATATTTTCTAGCTCTACAGAGTGATATGTCCCTGTAACCTTAACACTCCAGAGGCTGAGGCAGCAGGATCACTAAGTTTAAGGCCACCCTGAACTGTGTATTGAGACTCTGTACTTGCCGACGATGGAATCTTTATAGTTAGTAAAATTGGCATGATATTGCTAAATTTCATCTCATTCTATATATAGTCATCGTTGGGTAAATGTGTAATTATGAACCTGGAGCAATATGTCTGCTGTTCAAGAACCAGTATGGCTCTCTTGAAGACAACCTGAGTTTGGTTCCCAGCATCTATGTAGACTGCCTCACAACAAATAACCTTTAACTAGGGGGATCTGACCCCATGGCTTCCTTAGGCACCTGCTCTCAAATACTATTACTTTCTCCCATCCAACATGCAAAATTTTAAAAAATAAACTTTTTTAAAAGAGAGAAAAAAAGAAGAAGAGGAGGAGAAGGAGAAGTAGTACATGAAGGAGCAGGCTATTCCAGAAGTGAGGGGAAAAGACTTGGGATGGACAAGATCAAAACACATAGTACAGATGTGTGAAACTCTAAGAGAGAGGTGAAGAGTAATAGAGAAAAATACCTGATGCTTATCTCTGGCCTGCACATGTTCAAGCATATGGTACACATGCACACGCGCGTACACACACACACACACACACACACACACACACGCGCACGCGCGCACACATCAATTTCTGTTGGGGGTTGGTCTACTGTTGCTTTGTATTCAAATGCTGGATACTGTCCTCCAAGATCTGCTTATAGTTCCATGAACACATTCTCATGTGTAGAAAATGATGTTGTATAAATATTACTCTCCAGTATTCTCTGACTGGTTAAATAAAAGAAGCCTCAGCCAACTACTGGGGAGAAGAGAGGTAGGCGGGGTTTTGGCTGCTGGGCTGGGGATCTCTGGTAAGGATCACAAAGAAAAAGAATAGGAGGAAGAAGAGAGGGGGAGGAGAAAGAAGACAGAGAGAACAGGAGGTCTCCATTAGAAGCGAGGGACCAGGAACGTGTGGCCTTGTGAAATGCCCCCTGAGGACAGACTGATGGAGCCGAAATAACCCAGGTGGGACTCAGACAGCGAGTACTTGGGGAACTCAGATAAGAATTAAAAGTTTAGTGTATACACACACACACACACACACACACACACACACACACACACATACACAAGAGAGAGAGAGAGAGAGAATAATTTGCCCAGTAATTGTGCTAAAGATGGTTAAATAACATTAGTAGTCTCAGTCTCATTTATTTATGAGCTAGCTGAAGACATCCATAAATACCTACTTTTAAAAATGCATTTACATTTGGCACCCAGCCCTGCCTACCTCTGTTCTCCCAGTAATTGACTGTGGCTTCTTTTATTAAACCACTCAGAGAAGATTGTCGAGCAAAGTTTATACAACATCATTTTGTGTGTGTGAGAACGTGCTCATGGAGCTGTAAGCAGATCTTGGTGGACAGTGTCTAGCATTCAAATACATAGCAGCACTAGACCAACCCCCAACAAATTTCTATGTCTCAGTTCTGATACAAAGATGTAGGTATTATAGGTTCTTAAGAAGATGAGTCTTACAGGTTCTCAAGAAAAGTTTATGGCTGGAGAGTTGGCTCACTGGCTAAGGAGTGTAATGTTCTTCTAGAGAACCAGGGTTCCATTCCTAGCACCCATATTGAGTAGCTTACAACTGTCTGTAACTTCAGTTTCAGGGGACTCCAACATTATCTTCTGGTCTCCACAGCTCACACACACATGGTGCACACAGACATACAGGCACACACACTCAAGGATACAAAAAATAAATCTTTTCTTTTTAAAAAACAACAAAGTCTAGATCCTCTTTGACCATATGAATAGTAGTACATATAAAGTCATGATGATTGCCACCAAAATCAAACAATATTACTACAGCTGGGAGTATGCAGCTTTCAATCACACATTAATGCATTCCAAGTCCATTTTGCACTGGAAACTTCTAGAGGTCCCGGTTGAAAGAATCAGTTGAGTGCTTATTTGTTTAAGAAACTCACAGAGGAGAATTTATGGTGATTACTCTTCTTTACTCGTTCATTATTTTTCATTTCTAAACACTTTTTTTTTTAGAGCTTAATGTGTTTGATATTAGACCTGTATCAATATGTATATCAAGAAGTGAGATTTGACAAATAAAACTTTGTTTTTGGAAATTAAACTATGCTCAAGCTTCCTTCCTGTCTGAAATTTGAACTAAAACCCAGGAAATGAAAACAATTTCTAGAGTCTATAACTGCCCTGGTCTTAAATTCTTCCTGAGTTGTGAAGTGGAAAAATTAAATGTTTTTTGTTGGAAACTCCTGCTCAGTTGCTCCAGATCAGCACTCAGACAATATCAGAAGTGGTACATTTTTCCCAATTCCCAAATGAATTATGGGGAGCCAGCTAGCCATGCTCAGTCATTAAATAAAACTATTTTGACTGGTACACTGTTACTCTGGCAGAAATCATGGGTGCTTTGTTTTTTAAAAGTTTTTTTGAGCAGTTGCTTTGAGGAAAGATTGCATTGACCGTGCCTCAATGTAAGCAACTAGGAGAGTAAGAGCAAAGTATAACATGTGGAGAATGTGTATGTTCACATGTTAAAGAAAGGGTTTCTTTATATGCAAAGAACTGAAGCGTGAGGTTACACTGTGTCAATGGTGACATATCACCAGTCACTGAAACACTTCATCTGCACATGAAGATTTGAGAGCTGAATAGAAGACTCTTTGTAATGTGAAATGGTATGGTTAACAAGCACAAACCTTTGAGGACTGAGATTTTGCAAAGAATTTGGAGTCATTTTATAGTGATTGCTGAAGTCTTCAAACATATGCTGAGAAAATGATTTAAATCCATCAACCACAGGAAAGCTCTGAAGACATTTCATTTGAAAGTAGCTTCTTGCAAAAAGCAATGGGAAGAAAAAGTCTTAATAGATACAGTCATCACATGATTTTCAATCACTTCGCATTTCCAGGAATAACTGTGCATTCATCATTTTTCCAGTCTACCATTTTCCACTCAAACATCTCCAACTGGTTCTGAAGGAAACAGCTGCTTTCAGCTGAATCATCTGAGGAATTTGGTTATCTCACCCAAACTATGACATTCTGAATCATGCATTAATGGCATGCTTATTCAATGAAGCAGTTTTCTGTTTAAAGGGGACTCCCCCCCACTCTGTGTGTACAAATGAGCATAAATCACAACCATATATAATCCTCAAAATATAATGCAGTAGTCAACCTCTCATTAGAGGTTTGCTTTAAAGGAACAGTAGCCTATTGACTGGATACCTTAAGAAACTGTTCTTTCAAATTAATGTTAGGAAGAATGGGGGCAAAGTACAGGGACAGAGAGCCACTCGAGCATAACTGAGACCCTTGCTGCAATCCCCAGTACTGCAAAAAGAAAGAAAAAGAAAAGTGCATTAGAGCTTCATGGCTGAAAATAATGTTTTAAAATATTCTCAGTTTGATTACTAACACCTGGGTCACACACATTTTATTTATGAGTTCCTAAAGCTTTTACCGAAGGCTACACACAGCAGTCTACTTCATTATAAAGTTCTTCCCCACCATAAAATAGTTTTGGATACCTCATTTTCTAAATGCTGATGTATGGCAGGATCACTTTTTAGATTCTCAAGAATGCCTAAAAAAATACATTCTAATCAATGGCATGGTTAGGATTGTAGCCACTTTGTTCATACATGTGGAGTCCACCTGGGTACAAAAACTCGAGTTCTGAAAGAATTTTATGAAACAACTGCTGCCCTTATAAAATTAAATACTTCTGTATAGTCTGCAAGAGAGAACTATGAATTAGTTATAACCTAACTATATATTATTTATATATAAGAACTCAGATCAGTGACCAGATGTTGTGCTACAGTGAAGGAAAACATAGCATAGACTATTTCTAGAGAGAGAAAAATACATTCGTAAACACATGGCTGTTGTATATCATCTTATTCTTTCACATCTGAATATGGTTATCCCTATCATCAAATATAATTGAGGAGTGTGTTGCTAAAAGTTCACTTAAGCTGGAGAGATGACTCAGCAGGTAAGAGCACTGACTGCTCTTCCAGTGGTCCTGAGTTCAATTCCCAGCAACCACATGGTGACTCACAACCATCTGTAATGGAATCCGATGCCCTCTTCTGGGTGTCTACCATGTACTCACATACATAAAATAAATAAAAATTTTTTTTTAAAAATTGACTTAAATACAGCATTAAACTATATTATTTAAAATTATATAGTTGTATGAATATACATGCATTCTATATCTTTTTTTTTATTTTGAAATAAGGTCTCATTATATAGCAGTGTGCAGAGGAATTTTCATCCAGCAATGTAGCTGGTCTGTCCAGAGATCACATCCAAAGTCCTTCTAGGTCTATGTGATTCAGCTGGAATGTAGACGTGTCACACACCTTTAATCCCTCTGGCTGGAATACCTTTAGACATGCCTTTAGTACATATCTTTAATCCCAAATAATGATGTCTAATGGAGGGGCAGACAATGTGACGAATCAGAGAAAGATCTGACAGAATGAGTCAGAGATAGGATGCTCCCAACTCTCATGAGAATAGCCAGGAAAGAGAGACTACTTAAGAGCAGCGTAGAGTGAGGGGAGGCAGTTCAGTGAGAGCATTTCAGTTCAGTTCAATGCAGTGAAGTTTGGTGCAGTTCAGTTTAATGCAGTTGAGTTCATTTCATGCAGTCAGTGCAATTCAGTTTGTGGAATTCAGAGGCAGTTTTTCCAAGCAGAGCAATTCAGTAAACCCAGAGAAGCCAGTTTGAAGCAGTCAGCTTGGAGAGGAGTCTGGGCCAGAACAGCTGAATTGAACAGCTGAATTGAACCAGCCAGTCAGAGTTCAGAAAGAACTAGAAAGGGTGAGCCTATTCAGCAGCAAGTCTCCAAGATGACAATTACATCAGGCAAATAAAAGTTAAAATTACAGCCTTGACTGGCCTAGATCTCTCGTGGATGAGGATACCCTTTAATTCAGAGATCCACTTACTTCTGACTCCTGGTTGCTGGGACTAAATGTGTGTGCCACAATGCCAGACCTAATTCTATAATAGATATATAATATGAATACATGCATATAAATGTGACACATTTCAAAGGCTTTCAAGGCCCAGGTGAGCTCAGTGAAACATTTTTTAGCCTCAAATGCTTTAAGTTCCTTCCTCATTGCATTCTAGAAATTAATCTGCACATAAATTGTTCATAAGGCAGAAATTTCCTGGAATTCTCACCCGTGGTACGTGCAAGTTTCCAGATAGAGGACTCTTTTACTCCATAATCGACATACCAGCCCTGACCATAGTTAATCAACAGGGGCTGGAATTCCATTTCTCCTGCCCAGTGATAATAATCTCTGTACCCCGAGGCTCCTGCTAAGGGGGAAGAAGGGGGCTGAAGAAAGGGTCTAGAAGGCTGAGGAGCTATGAAAAACATATTTTAACGATTTCCTTATAAGCCAATAAATAATTTACAGGGGGAGTTTAAGAGTTAAAAAATGGGCCTGCAGAGATAATTAAGTTGATAAAGAGCTTAGCTAACAAGCATGAAGACCCGAGTTCAGCTCTCTAGTACTCATGGACATAAACCAATACAACAGTTTGGGTCTGAAATCCCAGCACTGGAGAGGCAGAGGCAGATACTGGAAGACCCTTGGGGTCAATGGCATCATTAATGTAGCCTTATCAGTGAACTCCGAATTTAGTAAGAGATCCTGTTTCAAAAAGCTAATGTGAAAATCTACTCAGAAAGACACCCAATGATAACTTCTGACCTCCACACACATGTGCAAGCACACATGCCCTCATGCACACATATGTGCACACACATACAGAGTTAAAATATGATAATATGATAAACCAACCAATGATTTTCAAAAGAAGTTTACTATCTATTCCATTTTGAATGTCTATGCTACTGGAACAGGCTATAAAATTCAGGCTCAAAACCGTGACAAAGAAGGGTGTTCTTAGCAATGGTTCTAGTTACACACTCTCTTGCCAATTACACTTCCCTTCAGTTGACTACCAGTCACTGTCTGTCTTCATACAGGAATAAAGTCCTTACAGACTCAGGACAAATGTTTCTCGGCATCTTGAGGACTGTTGGAAGGCACAGCTTCAGGAGCATGTGTATGTGTGAGTGCACCTCTCACTTGAAATCCCACCTCGACAAGCAGAAGAGTTATTTGTGTAACTCCACTGGCCTGCCTCTACATATTTTTCCTTCTCTCTCTCTCTCTCTCTCCCTCTCTCTCTCTCTCTCTCTTTTCTTTTAAGAAAAAAGCATGCATATGGCTCAGCCATGATCAGACAGAAGCCTGGGGAAATTATCTACATGTCACAGGAAATCCTTTTCTGATCAGAAAAATCTTTGATGAACATCTCCTGACAGAATTTGGCAAGGAGTCCCAGGATATTTACTGTGCTTGCTTTTTGTCTTATTATATCAAGACACTGCTGGGAGGGAAGTGGTAACAGAACTCCTGAGGCCCCAAACAAGTTCTTATAAGTAGGCATTTCTGGGCTATGTGTCACATGGCGGCAGGCTAAGACTGCCACCCTCGCCAGCCGCTCCCATCAGTTCATTCTCAGAACCTTGAAAATCACTCTGGGCCATGGTACTGGGCACAAACCACAAGGAAAGAGGGTTTGTACCTTAATTAGATTGATATACTTTCTAAAAATATTTTCATCATTGAATTCCCTTGAGTGGGTAAGAGTTTAAAAGAGAACATTTATTGAGGTCGTGTGTGTGTGTGTGTGTGTGTGTGTGTGTGTGTGTGGTTTTGGAAGTAATGGTTGTTTAACTTTAGAGAAGCTCCAAAAGTCTAAGAAATAAATGAAAATCATGTGTCATTCTGTCAAACAGACAAGACCAATATTAACATTTTTTATTATTTCCTTTCAGCCGTGAAACAGAAAAGAGAAAGTTGCCACAATTAGGATCACATTGTATTTGCATATGTATTTTTCTGCTCCCCTCTACCCCCCATTTAAGGTGGTATCATTCACTTAGGCTTTGTCTTCTTCTGTGTTCTGTCACTATACCAAAACAAGCCCAGGTAACTCGTAAACAATAGAGGTTTGGTTGGGGGGTGGGGGGGCGAGCGTCTAAGAGCACAGGGGCCGGCATGTGTTTAGCATCTGGTGAGCAATTCCTTGCTGCGTTGCAATAGAGAAGAGAGTATCGCATTAGTTATTTTTCTTGTTGTTATACACATTCCTAATGGAATCGACTCGTGGTTCAAGGAATGGACTTTATCATGGCACGTAAGTGGTACATAGTAGGAGGAGCTCATAACTATGGGTGCAGAGATTGGAGCAGAGGGAGGGGTGGGGCAGGTAGTGCTGAGATGATGTTGCTTTCCTTTTATTCAGTCTAGGACGTTAGCCCATGGAATGGTGCTACAACCCACATTCGGGGCAGCAAGGAAAGCCCCAACCGAGGTAAGATCTGAACCCAGGCAGAGAAACCACCAACCCCTGCACCAACAGGTCCAGCATCGAGCCCTTGGACTCCTCATCTCTAGCCCCGCCTCCCCAGTTCCGCCTCCTGCAGCATGTGTAGCCTCTCTCTCTGATTGGCTCCACTGTGCCTGCAGCTTTCCGTGTTAGTCCTGCCACAGTTCTGGCATCTCAAACATCCCGAGGTTTCTATTCAAACGTAGGCTTTACCCTCACAGCTTCATGAGGTGGCCTGGTATGACGTCCCAGCAATGGATCCGACCCGGACATGCAGCTTTCTTAAGCCTTGGGGTAAACTTCTATGAGTCTTTAGCTTGCATAGACACTCCTGCAGGCAAATTGAGCACTGTATAGATGCTACTGCTAAGTTCTGTCGCCAGCTCAAGGTGTAGCCTGGCCACTTCCACCACAGTGATCTCCTAGACTTTCTGCTCAAACTGTCATTTCTGAAGCACTGAGCACCTTAGACTGAGCAATTTCTAGGTTTGTTCCAACATGCAATTGGCCAGTGTTAAATTACCTGACCCCTATTGTGTAAGGCAATCGAACATATTGTCTTTTACTATGTATTTAATATTTAATGTGGGAGCTCTCAGAGACTAAGCCACCAACCAAAGAACACACACGGGCTGGAACACGGCCCTCAGCACATATGTAGCAGATGTGCAGCTCTCTCTCCATGTGGATTCCCAACAACTCCATAAAACTGTAGCCTGACTGTGGATTCCATTCCCCAACATGGCTGCCTTGTCTGGCCTCGGTGGGAGAGAATGCACCTAATCTGGCAGAGACTTGATGAGCCAGGGTGGGAGGTTACCCAGGGAGGCCCCACCCTCTCAGAGGAGAAAAGGAGGGGAGGCAGAGTTTGAGATGTAAATAAATAAATGAATAAATATAAATTTTAAAAAAGAATATCGGACAATGAAGAACACAAAAGGCTGGTTCTGGTTTTTACCGGAAGTGAGGACAACCACACGCCACCTAATTAGCACATTTACCGACTGGATAGTAAAAAAAGCAGAAAAACTCCTTTTTGCTTATTCTGAAAAAGTAAATAAATAACATTATATACAACTTATAAATTATATCTAATTTAGAAATATAAATATATAAATTAGAAAATAGATATTTTAAATTATGCATAATTTATATAATATATTCTATATACTCCCTTCTGGTTCTGTTTTTCTACATTGCCTAATACAAACATTGTGTGCTGAGCAGAGCAAGCATGCCAGCTGAAGTCTCTCTTCACTTCTTGTAGGGCTGTTAATATTGAAATGGTAGACCCGCTCTCCTGACCCTTTATACTCCAAATTACTTCCCAAAGGCCCCCGATACGGATACCATTAACATGCAAATTTAGGCATTTACTTTTTCAACAAATAAACTTTCTGGAAAGGACACATTCTAGTCACAATTATATCCACCTGCTACCCAGAAACGTAGGACCCTGGAATAGTACGAACAATTCCTGAGAAGACAAAAACTCTGCATATTATTTTTAAAGATACATCTTTTAACTCATGACTATAGCTATGACATCACAATTACTAATATATGTCTCACCTCCAAGATCTGCATGCTTGGCATCTATTTCCATCTCTTCTGCGAGCCTTCTTGTAATTTTGCACTGGGAATCTATGAACAGGATGGTAAGGTTCGGTGACTCCATTTGGCTAGAATGGTTCTGGTAGGTATGGTTTGGTCCTGACTCTGCTTACACGTGTTCAAATGAATCGCTAAAGCCCAGGATCTTAAGGCCTGGTGGCAAGCAAGTTCTTAGGAATAATCCCTAAAGGACAGACACACAGAAGGCTACTGCTTGAGTCTTCCCCACTTATTTGGAAGCATCTTATGCCTGTACTAGATCTCTTTGCATTTTAAATTGCTAGCAAGTTTTTTCTTCTGCATCTGCACCAAATGATCTTACCCCTTCTTCATCTTATAGAGGATTTAGTGGACTTTGCACTTCCCCTCCAGTCCTCACTGTTACAATCTCACTTCTGTCCATGGTGTGACTTCTTGGAATGCTGGTCCTTCCCCATTCATACATGTGATTTTAGTGGATCAGGAAACTCCACTCACAGTGTGGGAAGCTCTCAGGAAACTCCAGAACATAAATGTGTCAATCCCTGAATTTAAAAAGTTCATTATTTCTTTAGTAAAATTTCCCCAAACATTTCCCTGCTCTCAGAAACTTTTTCTATTTTTTTTTAAATTAAGATAGAACACTAATTTATTAACAAATAATTAATACTGTATGGAAAATTGGAGCCTGCAGTTGGCTTTCTTTTCTTTCTTTCTTTCTTTCTTTCTTTCTTTCTTTCTTTCTTTCTTT
>JADRCH010000275.1:457080-593475 GCA_019843965.1 Rhynchomys soricoides | reverse complement strand
TTTCTTTCTTTCTTTCTTTCTTTCTTTCTTTCTTTCTTTCTTTCTTTCTTGGTTATTTATCTATTTTACATCCCAATCGAAACTTCCCCTCCCTCCTCTCCTCTCAGTCCCTCCCTCTCACTCCCCCCATCCACCCCTTCTCCCGGTCTCTTCGGAAAACGAGAGGCCTCCATGGAGATGAACCAGCCATGGCATATCAAGTTATAGTAAGACTAGGAGCATCTTCCTCTAGTGTGCCTAGACAAGGCAACCCAGATAGCAGAAAGGGATCCAAAGGCAGGCAACAGAGTCCGAGACAGCCCCTGCTCCTTCTTTAGGAGTCCCACATGGAGACCCAGGGGCACAACTGTTACACATGTGCAGAGGGCCTTGGTCCTTCCCGTGCATGCTCTCTGGTTGGCAGTTCAGTCTCTGTGAGCCTCCAAGGGCCCAGGGGGGAGGGGGTGGTTAGTTGATTCTGTAGGTTTTCTTGTGGTGTCCTTGACCCCTCTGTCTCCTTCAATCCTTCCTCACCTTCTTTCACAGGATTCCCCAAGCTCCACGTAATGTTTGGCTGTGGGTCTCTGCATCAGTTGACATCAGTTGCTAAGTGAAGCTTCTCTGATGAGAGTCATGTTTGGCTCCTGTTTGCTATTATAGCAGAATAACATTAATAGTGTCAGGAGTGGACCCCTCTCATGGCATGGGTCTCAACTGGTCCAGTCTTTGGTTGGCCTTTCCCTCAAATTCTGCTTCAGCTTTTAACCCCTGAACATCTTGTATAGGCAGAACAGATTGTAGGTCAAATTTTTTGTGACTGTGTTGGTGTCCTGGTCCCTCCATTGGAAGTCTTGCCTGGTTACAGGAGATGGCAGGTTCAGTCTCCATGTTCCCTACTGCTAGGAGTCTTACCCTCATAGATTCCTGGGAGTTTCCACTGTCCTAGGTTTCTAGCTCATCCCAGAGACATGCCCTGCTTCCAGTTCTCTCTCCTAATACTCTCCCTCCATTCTCCCCATGTCTAATCTATTTCCTTTTTCAATGAAATTCAAGACCCCCCGCCCTTGGGCCCTCCTTAGAACTTGGCTTCTTTGGGTCTGTGGTTTGTAGCATGGCTATCCTTTACTATACATCTAATATCCACTTATAACTGAGTATACACCTTGTTTGTTTTTCTGGGTCTGGGTTACCTCACTCGAGATGATCTTTTCTAGTTCTATCCATTTGCCTGTGAATTTTGTGTTGTCATTTGTTGCAGATTTGGTCTATTTGCATTGTATTATTTGGGTTCCCAAAATTGCAGGAGAATCCATATGTAAGATGCTAAGGGTTCCTGTCCCCGGTGATGACTGGTAAATAAAGTTGCTGGTGGCTGGGCAGGGAGACAGAGGCAGGACTTTAGGATTCATGGGCAAGGGGATAGAGAGAAAAAGGAGAACTGCCATGGTGGGAAAGCAAAAAGATCAGGCCTGAAACGTGCACGAAGAGAGAGCGTACAAATATATAAGAGTCGGGAAAGAGCAACCCCAGAGGATCCCTCAACTAGGTCCTGGGTGGCAAGGATGGAACATAGTTTTAGTAAGTAATAAATTCAAGAGTATCAGAGGAGTAAGTGTGTTAGCCACATGGGTATTTGGAAGTGGCTCAGCCATTGAGTTGATTAAGGCATATTAAATATAGGGCTCTCTCTCTCTCTCTCTCTCTCTCTCTCTCTCTCTCTCTCTGTGTGTGTGTGTGTGTGTGTGTCTTTCATTCAGGAATTCGGAACACTGGGGAGGGTAGCGCAGAGCTCATGCTGCTGCTGCCACCAGGGAGATTTGAGCATTGTTAATTGCCTACTGTAAGTCATTGTTTATAATGGCTGAGCAGTACTCCATTGCGTAAATATACCACATTTTCTGTATCCATTCTTCAGTTTACAGACATCTAGGTTGTTTCGGTTTTGGCTATTTTGAATGTTGCTATGAACATAGCTGAGCAAGTGTCTTTGTGGGATGATGGAGCTTCTTTTGGGGTATATGCCCAGGACTGGTTTAGCTAGGTCTTGAGGTAGAACTATTCCTGAATTTCTGATGACAATATATCATTGCCTCAAATCATGAGGTCATTATAACCCTAAAAACCATGGCTGGATCCTAATAACTGAAGAACTATTACATACTCTTGTTTAAAATGTTACATTTTAGAATTCTAGTTTGAAAACAAACAAACAAATAAAAACAAAGTTGCTGAGTATTGTAGTACATGCCTTAAATCCTAGCACTCAGGAGACTGAGGCAGGTAGATCTCTGTAAATTCAAGTCCGGCTTGGCCTACAAAGCAAGTTCTAGGACAGCTAGGGCTACACAAAGAAACTCTGTTTTGAAAAAAACAAAAAAAAAGGAACAAGGAAAAAAGGGAAAAAAGGAAAGACAAAGAAAATATCTGACAAATGTACCCACTCTTTTTCCTCAGGAATCCACTGTCTGTGGTAATCATAGAGACCTTCGTAATACAAAGAGGAAAATCTGTGGCCAGAACTTTTTGATTCTTTTGTCTGATTCCTTGTATATGAACTCAAAAGTTTTCTTCCTTTGAAAAACTAGGTCTCTCAAGTTCCTGCTGTGTTCTTTGCTGTATGTGAAGTAAATATTTTTTCCTTGTTGGGAATTATGATATTAGTGCCAAAAAAAATATCAATCAAGACTCCCCAACCCTGATAGATGAGGATGTGGGGCTCAGGGATTTCTCTAATGAGCTAACCCCAAGCTTCTTAAGCTAGGGTTATCAACTCCAACAGGACCAAAACTAAAATATAGTAGCTCCAAACATTTGACAACAGTGAAAGTTTTCTAAATGCAAGACCACCAAAAAGGAATTCAAAATCAAATATATAATTTCTCCAACATATTCCTGGCAATGCTCAACTGTGTTGTGTTATACACTCTAACTGTAGCATTGGTTCTGAACCCTCGACATGCACGCTGTGTACGCACAGGTCACACGACATACATCAATACACTTGGCCTGAACACTGTGGCTCAGATGTGGCACTATGGCATATTATGAAATTCTCCTAAGCATGCAAGGCTTTCTTCTCTTCTAAAAAACACTAGCAAAGAAATGAACAAAAGCCTCAATGATTCAATTACAGAAAACAAAGACCATTAACATTTTTTCTACCAGCATTTCTCAGCATGAAAATATCAAATGAGTATGTCTTCAGATTGTACTAGCTTAGAATGTTTGATTTTTAAAAATTGCTGTTTGAGTTGCATACTTGAGTTTCATTTAAAAAAAATGTAAAGTTAATTTTGGCTTTGAATTAGGACATAATTTCTAGAAATTTGTGACATGGCCACTTGTTCCAAATTCTAGTACATCCGTCCACACAGCAACATTCTTAGCTCTGACATCAAAAAATGAAAATCTCAGCCACTTCTGAAGCATGTTAAAAAATCCTACATCTTGCATTATAAAATAGTCAGCCAATATTTAACTCTTTATCTGAAATAAACAGATGTACCTAGCTAATTAGCATGCAATTTTGATTCTACAAAATGGTAGTAAAAGTATATGTAGACCAAAGAATTGTTTTCAAATAAATGTGCAGCAAGTAAGGCTTAATCTCTATACCTGCTTTATACCCCTGTATACCTGGTATTGAGTAACAACTTCTCAGATGAAAAGAAGTCTTGAGGCATAGATGTTCAGAACTGAGAGTTCTTCTTGGTAGATTTTTCCTTTGACGAGTATGAAGTGTCCTTCCTTATCTTTTTTGATGACTTTTGGTTAAAAGTCGATTTCATCCGATATTAGAATGGCTACTCCAGCCTGTTTCTTGGGGCCGAAAGTGGGGAAAATTCTCAAACACATGGGCACAGGGGAAAAGTTCCTGAACAGAACACCAATGGCTTATGCTCTAAGATCTAGAATAGACAAATGGGACTTCACGAAATTACAAAGCTTCTGTAAGGCAAAGGACACTGTAAATAGGACAAAATGGCAACCAACAGATTGGGGAAAGATCTTTACCAATCCTACATCCAATAGAGGGCTAACATCCAATGTATACAAAGAACTCAAGAAGCTATACTCCAGAGATCCAAATTACCCTATCAAAAAATGGGGAACAGAGCTAAACAGAGAATTCTCAACTGAGGAAACTCAAATAGCTGAGAAGCACCTAAAGAAATGTTCAACATCCTTAGTCATCAGGGAAATGCAAATCAAAACAACCCTGAGATTCCACCTCACATCAGTCAGAATGGCTAAGATCAAAAACTCAGGTGACAGCAGATGTTGGTGAGATGTGGAGAAAGAGGAACAATCCTCCATTGCCGGTGGGAATGCAAGCTGATACAACCTCTCTGGAAATCAGTTTGGCGGACCCTCAGAAAAATGAACATAATACTAGCTGAGGACCCAGCTATACCACTCCTGGGCATATACCCAGAAGATGCTCCAACATGTAATAAAGATACATGTTCCACTATGTTCATGAAACTGGAAACCACCCAGATGTCCCTCAACAGAGGAATGGATACAGAAAATGTGGTACATTTACACAATGGAATACTACTCAGCTATTAAGAACAATGACTTCATGAAATTCACAGGCAAATGGATGGAACTTGCAAATATCATCCTGAGTGAGGTAACACAGTCACAAAAGAACGAACACAGTATGTACTCACTGATAAGTGTTTATTAGCCCAAAAGTTCAGAATACCCAAGAGTCACTTCACAGCAACCATAGGGCCGAGTGTGAGGTACCAGATGGAGGAGTTGGAGAAGGGACTGAAGGAGCTGAAGGAGTTTGCAGCCCCAGGGAGGGAGCAACAGTGGCAATTGGCCTGACTCCTTGATGCTCCTGGAGACTGGATCACCAACCAAAGAATACACATGGAGGGACCCATGGTGCTGGCCACATACACGGGAGAGGAGGTTCTTGTTAGCCATCAGGGGGAGCAGAGGTCCTAGGGCCTGAGGATGTTAGATTCCCCAGTATAGGAGAATGCCAAGGAGGGAAGATGAGAGTGGGTGGGTGGGTGGGTGAGTGGTTGGGGGAATACCCCCATAGTAGCAGGGGGAGGGGAGAGGGAATAGGGAGGTTCCAAAGGGGAGATCTGGAAAGGGGAAAACATTTGAAATGTAAATAAAGTATGAAAAAAATTTAAAAAACAATTAAAAGAAAAAAAAAAGAAGTCTTGAGTAGAAACCTCAGTCCAGTGTTAAAGTTGAATCACCATGAATTTGTCACTCTTGTTAACTTCTCATTGCCTGCCTGAAACACTGGCTAAGGGTCTGCAACACCTAGTTTTTAATGTCTTAGTTTTGAGAGATGAGAAATAAAGAGTTTAGTTAGCAAGAATACAGAAGCACATGGTCAAACCTGGGAGCCAGAATAATCTTTTGAATAATCACTATCCTAGCTTGAAAGGAACCAGCCTAGAGAATTAATCCACATGGGAGTATTTCAATTCAGTCTTCTCTGCTAAGGATGAAAATTCACACATTCTCTGGTCTCTGTTCTCATCCTAAGCAAACCCTCACATACACTAAAGCGTAAAGTCTAACATTTTTATTTCACAAGTTATTTGGGGGCTTTCCACAAGAATTTCCAAATATATACTTCATAATTTGCTGACTAACATATTTATCTGTCTATGAAATTTCTTCTTTTACCAAGTGGAAAATAAAAGCATTCAGCCAGGCCTGACTTCCTGACTTTGCACGGTGTGTGTGTGTGTGTGTGTGTACGTGCACGGGAGTGTGGTGTGTCTCATGTCCCACTGGCTTTGTTTGGAACTTCCTAACTCCTCAACCATAAAGACATAATCCACAAGAAATGTATGAGTCTCCACAGGAAAAAAAAAAGGAGAAAACAGGAGATGCGGCACTGTCCTGGATGCTCTGGTAGAGTCTCTCTATCACCAGTCCCTCAAAGAATCACTCCTATATCATCACCCCAGGGAAGACTGTCACCGGAAGCCATCATTAGATTTAAGTCAGATAACTGGTTTTACATATCTAACTCTTTATTGTTTTACTGGGTGTCCATAGAGACTGAGAAATTGATCTATTACCTAGACAAGTAGAAATAAAACCAAATCTTTTAGTTCCTATGGAGCTGGAAAAACTTTTTGGCAAATGATAAAAATATGGATAGCTAAATCTACCAATTGCTTTGGTTTATTATTGACCTTATCAAAAATAGTCTATACTTGCTACTTTGAAAATATAAAACTATTCTGTCTAAGGAGCATTGGACCCTGAAGCTATTTGGATCTTGGTTAAATTGGAAACCATTCTTTTAAAGACCAACCAATGTATGCAACAGAGCTGAAGACTTTGGACGCATTACGTACGGAAAATGTTCCTCATCCACAGATTCAACAGAGTTCCAAGTATGAAAGCTGGTATTTAATAAGGGCAGAGTAGGCTGGAACACCTAGTCATTAATCCTGTGGAAACGTTTGTCATGTATATGTGGTTTAGGGAGTTGGATAAAAATAGATACTTCCTAAGAATCTGTCCAACTGGGCATGGATCTTTATCTACCCAAACAAGTAAATATGATGTCACAGTATACAGGGGACTTGTACCATGAGCTCCCTGACAAACATGATTTCACAGCATCTGTTGGCCCACCATCAGGTCCTAAACAACTCCTGACAGATCTCCTTTCACAGTTAATACATAAAATTATCCAGACCAAGAAAGGCGTCACACATGAGTTACAACCAAGAAAGGGTTGGTCTGATCTCAGCTCTTCAGCATGTAGGATAACTAATGCTATTTGTTTTAGGATTCTTAGGAGAAATGCCTATAAAAATCCAACTTCAGAGAGGAAAAATTGAAATTGGTTGTATGCGTGAGTCAAAAATGAAAATGCCCACAGAGGCCAAGTAAGTAATGAAAATGGACGGACAGCCCTAAGTGAAACAGGAGTCTAGTGTGATGCTGAATGCCACTGGAACTCAGGCCAGACAGAGGAAAGCAGAGCGCTGGCTGGAGCTGCATGGGAATTTCTTGAAAAGCAGTGTTCGCTGATCCAGGCTCCCATTTGATGCTGTGTGCCCCAACAATTCAAAGAGGATAGATTTCATTAGTCTGCAACTTCGCAGAGTCCCAACAATGATCTGTTTATCTAAGGAAATGAATAGTAAAACTTATGTAAACACAAATTGACTATCACAAATACACAAAGCATTAAAGTGGCTCTGTAATTTTATATAAAATACAAATATATTTAAAAACATGATTTTGTACCAATTTATACACTGCTGAATACACAAATGTATAGATGTGGGTGCACACACACACACACACAATGCCCAGAGAAAATTAAAGCTGAAATACAGGATATGAATAGTGGAGGAACAAGGAGCATGTTGCTTCTTATGTCCTGTGTGTGCATATGCATGTCTGTGTGCACATGTACATGTATGCACATACATTCAAGTAGAGGTCAGAGGTCATCATTCCTAGAAGTCATCTATATTTATTTTTATATAGGGCCTCATGCTATGACCTCAGGTTCACCAATGAGGCTAGAATAGCTGGCCATGGAGCCCACAGATCACTTAGTACTGATATTTCAAGCATATGCCACCATACCTGGCATTTTATATAGGTTCTGGGGAATTAAAGGCAGGTCCTCTTGCTTGTGTGGCAAACACTTTACCGACTGAACCATCTAGCCAGCTCCTGTTTTGCTTTTTTCCCCATTTTTTCCTAGAACAGCCCTGTGATGGCTATTCTTGGCTGTAAACTTCACTATATCTGGAATTACTAAAACCCAATCCGTTGGGGTTTTAGATCCCACACCCATGAGGGAACCTTCTTGATTGGGTTGTTCAAGGTGGGAAGACCCACCTTAAACCTGGATCATTTGACCTGGATCAGAAAGGCCACTCTAAATATGGGCCACACCTTCTGGTAACAATGTATATAAAAGAACAGAGAAGAAAAAAGCCCTTGTTTTTTGCTTGCTTGCCTTCACTCCCACTGGCAAGTTCACCCATCCTGCTGTTGAGGCATTCCTTCACTGGTATTAGAAGCCACTTCTTTGGGATTCCAATGTAGACTGAAGACCAGCTGAAACACCCATCCTCATGGATCAAACAACTATTGGATTCTTGGACTTTCTATCATATCTGAATAGACAGACTACAGACTGTAAGCCTCTCTAATAAATGCAGAGAGAGGGGGAGAGAAGTGTGTGTGGAGTGTGTGTGTGTGTGTGTGTGTGTGTGTGTATGTGTGTGTGTGTGTGTGTGTGTGTGTGTGTGTGTGTGTGTGTTTCCAGGAAAAATGGTAACACTCTATTGCTAAAGACAGCACATACACAGACATGGAGAAACAAGTTGGTTCTCACCTAAATTTTCATCCCTACTGGCTAGCTTTCATGATGCTAAAGAATAAAAGGAACCAGTCTTACCCAGTTGTGGATGCTGGGAGTTACATTAACAACCAGTCTGGCAGTACATGCCCATTGATGCAGTTGTGGCATGAATATCATGGCAGTGATCAACCACTTTCTGTTTAGACTTAAAGTCTGCTCCAAAGATGGAACCCATACCCGACATTAGTACTGTGGCCACAAAAGTGGGCATGCCTCAGGCTCTAGAGAAGAATCTACTATTATCATGCTAAATGTATACGGTAATAAACTTACTGATAATGACCTATCATTATATACCCATAGATTAATACATCTCTCAACCTCATCAAGGAAGCATCTGTTTTGAAGTAGATAGCAACTAAACCCACAACTGGCTAAGGTGCACAGAATAAGAGACTCCCAAATGCTCAGCCTTAAATGTGACATCTGTATCACATTCCTTTCCCTCTATGGCTCAGGAATCATTGTGAAGGAGGGAGCAGAAAAATTCTAAGAGCCAAAGACGATGGATAGCTGCAAGGAAATAGTACTTTCTAGACTCAACAAGATAATTACAAATATAAATTCACAGATTTATTAAAACATGCAAAAAACCTGTAAAATCCCAAGCTCGATAAACTCTCAGGATGGAGAGGGAAGGTGGGCATAAAATCCCATCCCTACCTGAGGTGCTATTGGTAGTTGATGACACCTGTTAGATTGAGTTTGTTTCATTTAAGGATATGGCCTTGGTAGGTCAATCATTGTCTTAGTTGGGGTTCCTATTGTGATAAACCACCATGACCAAAAGCAACTTGGGAGGGAAGGGTTTATTTCAGGTTATATGTCTCAATCACAATCCATCATGAAAGGAAGTGAGAACAGGAGATCAAGGCAGAAACATGGAGGCAGGAACTGAAGCAGAGGCAGGGAAAGAACACTGCTTACTCCCCATGACTTAACCAACATGCTTTCCTATGCCTTTCAGGACCACCTGCCTGGGGTGGGAACTGGCTCTCAGTGGGCTGGTCACATCACTCAATGAAATGCCCCACAAACTTTCTTACAGGCTGCAGTTTGGGGGTAGGTTGAGGACCATTCAATGAAGTTGAAAGAGATTTGTATGTTTGTTTATTTGTTTGTTTGTTAGTTTTTCTCCAACAGTTAAAAGTACCCTACATGCTTTCAAAGTAAGTCATTATATTTTGCCATTTTAAAATGCCAGCATTTGCTACTAAGTTAGGCACAGGTTGTTGCTCTTACTCTTTTCTTATCAGAAATCAATCTATATTTCTATCTTTAAAAAGTTATGAGATAAAAGACTGATAAATTTTGGTGTGGGCAGGTTAGCAGAGAGAAAATTCGGGGTTATAAAGCCAACCTACACCTCCACCATCAGCTCGGTTGGGAATGAGAGGTAGAAATGGTATTGTTCGCCCAGAATCAGGGTGGTGGCCATATGTTAGAGCGGCGTGTTTTATGTCTCACCATGGCAAACATTACATGTTTGCACTAGCACGTTCTTCCTTCAGAACTTCCAAATCCCTATGTTTATCTTAAAGGCAGCTTTGTTTGTTTCTTTACCTCATTTCTTGATGAGATTAAAAACTGCCAAGTGCTTGACAGTGGAAGGACACACTCCAAAATCAAATGCTGGAGAGGAAACCAAAGTTCCCTTGGGAGGGTGCTCGTGGCCCTCTGATACAGTGAGTACAGCTGCTTCTTGACATTGAGGATTGTCGCCTGCCAACCCCAACAGCCGACATCCTCCGTAAGAACCACAAGTGGCTTTTAAGGTGATAAGATAAAGCCTTGCTGCTGTATTTTACAACATAATTTGGCCGGTATCTCTTTGTAGAGTGCCATTGGCCGGCTTAGTTTAAATAGTCATAAACATCTGATTATAGAGTCATTCGATTTAATGATTTATTTAGTCTTCAAATCACAAGAGGCTGTTTCTCAAAACACTTTGTTGCCATGTTAAGCCTTCTTTAACCTATAAGGTTAATTATTGACAATGAAGTACAGATGAAAAAAATTGACAATGAGCCCCATTCTGAAGGGAAAAGCACCTGGACGGAGTATCAGATTCGACAGAGGCTTTTAAGTGGCCAACCCTTTAGAATAACAAGCTGTTTATAGTATGCACCTTCTTGCTGTAACTGAGCAGACTTCAGTGCCTTTTAATGAATTGCAAACACTCTTTATGAGTATGAATCTATAGAACTGCCAATAGAATACACAGAGAGAACTGTTGAGGCCTGGTGAGCCATTTGCTTTTAGAATGCCATTGGCTTTCCACGTGACTTCTCTCATGGGGATTTTACAACATTATACTTTTTCTTTTTCACCGAATTGTACCTACCACTGCTATTTCTTCCTTCTTTTAACGTGCTGTTAAGTGTATTGTGTGCCAGAAGTCTGGGTTACTAATCTTACTAAAACTATATATGCAAACGAATGGGGATCTGGTTATGCAGAGGGTGAAGGACCTGAAGCATTCATTCCTAAATGGGATGTCTGCATCAAATCCCTCCCTCAGAGTTCAGAGAACCCTGAAAAAAGGAAGCAGAAAGAGTGTAAGAGCTGGAGGGATGGAAGACGCCAAGGAAACATGGCCCTCTAAATCAACATGAGCAAAGCTTACATGAACTCAGAGACGAGAGCAGCAGCCCATGCATGTGTCTTCACAGGGTCCTCTACATACATTATACAGATTCCAGTTTCTTGTTTTTATGGGATTCCCAAGTGTGTAAAGGAGTGGATAGTTGACTCTTGGATCTTCTCTTGGGCTCTTTTCCATCCATTTGTTTTGTCCAATTTCAACATGTGGGTTGTTTCATCTTAACACATGTTATTTTGGCATATTTTCATATTATCTAT
This sequence comes from Rhynchomys soricoides, assembly GCA_019843965.1. Classification (NCBI taxonomy): domain Eukaryota; kingdom Metazoa; phylum Chordata; class Mammalia; order Rodentia; family Muridae; genus Rhynchomys; species Rhynchomys soricoides. The sequence continues at coordinate 582,245 of JADRCH010000275.1, read as the reverse complement.
TAGGATCATGTTTGCCTTCTAAGGAGAGAAAAAAGGAGATGGATCTGGCCAAGATGGAGGTAAGGAGGAACGGGGAGGAATAGAAAGAAAGGAAACTTCAATCGGGGTATATTAGACGAGGGGAGAAATCTGTTTTCAGTTAAAAAGATAAAAGGAAAAGGGGGGAACCTGTTTCTGCAGCTTGTTTATAGGTCTCTAGCGTGTGTACAGTCTATGCAGTAGCTTCTGCAATTAGGTTTGGGGGGCGTTGTGTGACATGAATGCAAAACCAAGATGACTTAGTTGGAGGGAGAGGACTCGTAACAGTTGGGAAGAGGGTAACAGGGGTGGCTAGGAGGCAAACATGAGCAAAGTACAACAGAATATTAATATTAATATAAATATTAATATCAATATAAAAACGTTAGCTAGGAATGGAGGCCCCCACCAGCATCACGAAGGAGGAAGGAGGAATAGCAGACGTTCAGAGCCATCCTCTGCTCCATACGGATTTGGGGGCCAGCCTGGGCTACATGAGACCTTATCAGAGGGAGGGGTAGAGGAAAATGATGAAACTCATCATTTGGTATGCTAGCTCTAAAAATTATTAACAAAATCAATCAATCCATGCATTGTTCCAGATTGCCAGGTGTGTGACTTTGGTTAAGAAAAGCTCAGCTGTGGTTCTGTAGTGAGGGCCCTTGATGATCCCATTAGCCCCACATTGGTGTGGCCTCATCAAGTCTGTGCATTCAAATCCTAGAGTAGATCGCCAACAGCACAAATGGAATCCAGGCAACTTTTCCAGCCTAGGCAGCTCCATATCCTTTAGACGTCACAAATGAAAACAGGTTCAGAAACAACAACCAGGACTTGAGCTGTGAAGTGGACAGCTCGGGGGGGGGGGGGGGCAATCCTTTGTAAGTCTAAGTACAATGCTAAACTGAAGACGGTTCTCATTTTCCTCTATCTAACCAAAGCCAGAACGGAAACAGAAAAGAAAGAAAACAGCACACCATTTACCCTCCTGAACATTCTAATTCTTCAAAATTCTTGCCCCCTCCCCTCCTGCTGTGGGCACATACACTGCTTGTGCCCTTGAGAAAAGACTGCCCTAGAACGAAAGCTTGCAGCCTGACCTCCAGCATTCTCTTAGATGTGCCTCAGGCCACACAGCATCTCAGTCCATCTTCCACTGTTCTCTCTATGCCAAGTTAAAGCGTCCCTGTGTTGGCATTCCTTCCAGTTACCTAACTGTGAGTCTCTCCTGCTGCTGGTAAGTGCCCCTTGAGGTGAGCATTTCATGGTCAAAGAAACTGGCAAATGCCGAGTTTGCCAGAATAAAACAGGTTTCCTTCCTTTACAACCTTACTGTCCATTTAAATCTCCAAAAAGTGAATATAGTCTCGAATTAGAGTAACTACCCATTCCATTCTGCCTGGGACAGTCTCAATCTGCACTTGTTGTGACATAAAATAGTTTCTTCAGCACTTAAAAATGTCAGAAATTGAAGTACAATGTGGCTTTCACATAAATAGCACGTTCTAAATTCAATTGACGGCCACACCCATTTTTTTTTTTTTTTCACAGAATGCCTGAGTAACTGTAAAACACAATTTGGAAACATGATCTTCATCCCAGCGTTACTAGACCTCGCCTACGACGCTCTCAAATCTCACCTTATGGCGAAGGGCTTCATCATCAGCATTATATAAAGCTAGACGTTCCTTCTTCCACCATTGAAGGTCTCAATACCTGCTCCACATCCTCCTCTTATGACAGAAAGCATATGCTGTTGCTAGTAAGGAGTTCAAGTCTCCATTCCTCCACTGAGCTAAAGAGCAAATAAGCATGTTTCCCTTTCATTTCCTACACAGTGCCGAGTTCGGAAAATATCTGCATGAGGGCGCTGGGTTAAACTTGAGGCTGTCTTTTCTGAGTATACAAAGAGAGATCCCTAAAGCACGTCAGAGCAATTCCGGTCCCTGCCCTCTCAAACCTTGAAGACCACACTCTGACATTGTTCCTCTCCCCTGTCTACCTCCCACTGGCACCTAACCATGTTCAAAATTCCTCCGGTCTGAAATACCCCTTCCTTTCATCAGCCATGTCCCCCTCGGTCTCGATTTAGAGACAACAAATGCTACACTGTGTTCTCATCTCCCTTTCACTTGCGGGTCTACTCCAACGTGACCGCTGTCCCCTGTCTTCCACCTAAATGTTCATGTGGATCGCCAACACGGCTGGCACTCCTCCTTTGGGTTTGAAAATAATTTATACTTTTTAAAAGTATCCAAGCTTTGGAAACTCTAAAGATGGTTCAGTGGGCAAAGCACGCAAGTGTGAGAAGAGGAGTTTAGATTCCCAGAAGCCATGCCAAAGTCAGACACGTGAGCGCGAGCGCACTGAAGATCCCAGCCCGAGACAGGCGCTCGCGGGTCCTGGAAAGAGCTTACCACCTCACTCACCCCCAGCCTTTCAGCTACGCAGACATCCTGTCAGCACCTATGCTGATGAGTCCATAAGGTTATAAGAAAATTTGGACTCCCCCCCCCCCACCAGAAACTCAGGTTATGTAGGCAAAGGGGTTTTATCTAATGTAAAATCTCTCTCCTGGTAGCATGTGCCAAACCTCTCTTCTTGTTTCTACAATACATCCTACCCTCCACAGCATCTCTATTTACCAAGAGTATGGTGGATTCTAAACAAACAGGTCGAAAGAGGAAAGCCATTGCAAATGAAGCAGAAAAAAGCAGCCTGATCCCGGCAGTGGTGGCGCATGCCTTTAATCCCAGCACTCGGGAGGCAGAGGCAGGTGGATTTCTTAGTTCAAGGCCAGCCTGGTCTACAGAGTGAGTTCCAGGATAGCCAGGGCTACACAGAGAAACCAACCAACCAACAAACAAACAAAAAAGCAGCCCAATGTGTAGGGCTCAGGTATAGGAAGGGATGCAGCCTCTCCTTCCAGTACACATTGACTCTTACTGAACCTAAAGCTTCCAGCACTCCAGTATTCTTCCCGCTGATGATTTTTTTGTCCTTGGGTAACAGTTCCTATGAGAAGTGATGGTTTTCTCTCTATGCCTGGGTCCTCTGTAACAGCAGAGAGTCAAACCAGTTAAGGACACTTCTCTGCTTTTTTCAAAAATGACTTCTACTGTGTTCGTATTTGTTGGCAATACAGCCATTGCCTGATAAACAAGCCCTAACAATTCCCAAAGCGTGATTCAAATCTAAATAAAGTATCCAGCTCCCTGCAAATGCTGTGGGTTTATGACAGGAGAAAGCCCCTAGAGTATCAAACTTGCAGCTTTTATATGGTTTGGTAGCACTTGGCAGCTCCTTGTAAAATTCTCACTCAAAGGATTAGATGTTCAAAATCCCACCTGGGCTGTTTTTACTATGGTGAATTTGGTAGGTTTGAGAGAAGATAGGTCAGCCATGAGGTTTTCAGTATGTCAAGTTATTAAGGTCTGAACATGGGCTGTGGTTGTGCAGAAGAAATGATTTCATCAACAGCCATGAGAATGGGCATCTGATGTGTTCATTACTTCTTTGCCTTGGCTTCCCTGGGTTGCCTGATGATCCAGGAGAAAGTCTGCCATCAGAATAAAGTACCAGAAAGTTTCTTTCTCACTCTGGGGTTTTTTTTTTCCCCTTTAAAAATATCTTTGCCATGAGAGCTTTTCACTCCTGAGAAGATCCAAACCGATCCCATAAAAATGCTTAAGCTGGGCTTCTCTGAAGCCACTCCCTCATGCACACGACGTTGGCCCCAGTTTTGTAACTGTGTTTATGACTGATTTATGGAACTTCTACTTGGCAGGCCCCGCTGTTACTGTTAGCTAGTTACTATGGATCTTTCAACATGCCACTCTGGCATGTTGCATTAAAAATAACTTCCCAAGACTGTACAGAATGCATAGAGCAACAGGAATATAGTTAGCCTCGGAGTCCAGGGTCTGCTCTGGAGCCTGCTGTTCACATGGGCTACTCAGTGACGGGGAAGAAAATCAACTCCTTAGGAATCATCTAGACTTAGTGTATGTTCTTCAAAGTATTCTCAAAGAAGAAGTTTCCAGAGAGCAACAATGTTTTTAAAATAAAGAAAACTTGGGGGTGTGGGAAGATGGAATGCTAAAACACGAATTGCAAGTGTCTATGAGGGCTCAGACCTAGCTAGCCATTTTGACTGAGCCTTAATCTTACTTCTAGCACTTAATTAGTCTAGGAACTTAGAAAGCATCCATCTCAGGGGGTCATTCTGAGAAAGAATGAGGTAGAAGGCAAAGGTCTTGGTCCAGTATTCACACGTACAAGTGTTATATACATAGATTATTATTCTTTACATTCCTTTCTCTTGTGCTTTTGGTCTTGTTAAAAATGAGTCTCATTATGTAGTTAGGCTGATCTCAAACTTACCATGTAGCCCAGGCTGGCTTCAAAGTGGAACTCCTCCTTGTCTCAGCCTCACGAATGTTAAGATTGCAGGCATAGGTCACCACATCTAGCTTGCTGAACCCCTTTGAAGGAGCAAATAAGTATTTGTTAGCTGAGAGAGAAATGCTCAGTTATGTACGAACAAGGCCAATACTCTTTTCTGAACTATTTTTTAATATTTAATTCATCTTTCTATTCTATGCTGTGTTGTGGTACATAGTAATATTTACTGAATTAAATAAAATGAGAGAGTCTGTTACAAGAGGCAAAAGTTCATATGTAAATTGTTAGCAAACAACAAACAAACAACAACAAAAAAAACATGGGCCTCAAGTGCAAATAGAATCCAATGCCAAGAAAACACTGATGTTTCCTGAAAGGAAATGGATATGTCAACGTACAATGAATGTTCTAGTGATAGTTCTATAAAACTGCCTGCTTCAGTGAATCTAGTTCCCACTAGATGATACAGAAAGAGAGGGGCATTTATCTCTCCCCCACCCGTGGCCTCAACCCATGAGCCACCCAGAACTCAGAAGACTTATTCTCCCAAAGCTAGATGCCACGGTCGGTCACCACAAGCAAAGTTGTTTCCTTATGCCACTTGGGTATCATTTGGCCTGGCTGCGGCACAAACACAAAAGGTACTGAGAGACACACAGCCTGTACCCCACCACAGACGCTGCCCCAGAGTCCACGTTCATCCTCAAACTAGCATGAAGAGAACTGTAGTCATGGGTTGAGAGATCATTAGCTGATTCCTCATCCTATGGGAAAGCCAAGAGCTATCCAGAATCCTTAATGTACAGAATAATAAGAGTGTATAACTGTGCTCCCATCTGGCCCTCATCACCAGAGTGAAAATAAACGTGTGTGTGTGTGTGTGTGTGTGAGAGAGAGAGAGAGAGAGAGAGAGAGAGAGGCGCTCTTTCCTTTTCTGACAGTGTCAATGTTTTTGCTCCAAGGCCACTAAGATTGGAGCTGGTTGTATTACTCACTGCAGTGTAAACCAGCATTCACTCTGGGGAAACTATGGGGCACATTAATAGAAAGGTCCTAGGAGGGGTTGATAATGGGCTTGGATATTGGCTGTCTGATTTGGGGACACTCAAAGTAGGTTGAATAATGTCTGAAAGGGTAAATCAATGATTAGGTTTCTTAATAAACCCAGTATATGAGAAGATCAGACTAGAACATGGATAAAGCTCTAACTGTCAGAAAACCACAGCCCACTACAGTGGCAGTCAGTCCTCGTGTGTCTGCTCAGACATGTTTACAGGGTCTTCCTCCAACATAGAGTGGGCTTATCCAAGGGGGAATGTTCTGTGAGATAGTTCATATCCAACAATAGAAAAATAAGACCAAACTGTGGGTGGCAGGCCAGCTGGCAGCAAGGATGCCATGCTGATTACACAGGCCATGAAGGAGATGCCAAGCTCTGCTTTTCTCCCCAAGTGTCCCTAAAGTGATGGAGAAGTGATGGGCCAAATAGAGACAGTTCAGCAACTCCTCTGGTAAAACCTCCAGGGCAGCAGTTCTCAAGGTTCTCAACCTGTGGGTTGTGACCCCCAACAGGGGTCACATATCAGATATTTACATCACCATTCATAACAGTAGTAAACTTACAGTTATGAAACAGCAGTGAGCTAATCTTATGGTTGGGGGTCACCCCAACATGAGGAAGTGTATTAAATGGTTGCAGCATCAGGAAGGCTGAAAACCAATAGTGCGGGACTTAAGAACAACCACACAAAATTTTAACAGACCCATCACAGTCCCCCATGGTCGAATATCTAGTTGAAGTCAATTTACACTATCTGAAAATAAACCACAAGATATCATCTTCATTTCTGTCTGGTCAGTTTGCTTACTATTGAAAGCATGAGGTCAAAATCTAAGCAGACTTGGGAAGGAATATCATTTTCATGAGTGGCATAGCCCCTGATAAGCTGTATGTGCACAGTAAGCAATTCCCTCCCCATGCGCATGCAAGAAATCTTTATTAAAGTCAATAGGGACCAGAGAGAAACAGGGAGAGAAGGAGAGAAACAGAGAGCTGTGGGATCAGAGAGGATAATGGGGGTAAAGGATCAAAACTCAATATATACACATATGAAACTATCAAAGAGTCAAGAATTCTGAACAGATCATAAATACATTAGACAGTAAAGTCTGACATTTAAAACCTAAGGCATTAAATGATGACATGATTCAAACGGGGTGATTTTTAATAGAAACTAAAAGGAAGGCCTAAATCTGGACTTGAAATTCTTCAGTCCACAAGGACAGGCTGGGGAAAACCTGTTTGAGAAGCAACAGGAGGGGCATACTTAGTTGATGGTCTTATTACAGTTAATAGTGGCCATGAAAAGGTGACATACATTTCGAGTATAACAATAGAAATAAGGAATTTTCAATAAGCAGATAAACATTTCTAATCTTTTTTCACTAGTCTGACCATACATAGCACCTGCATTCAGATCTAGAAAATTAACAAGCACATTTTAAACAAATGTTTATTGGCATATAAATGTACATATCTCAGGGGCCCAGAATGGTAATTCAATATGTGTAGGGAACGTACAATGATCAAAGCAAAGTTATCAGTCCCACATCCTGAAGCATATAACGTTTCTTTGTGTCGGGAGACTTGGAACTCCTCTCTTCTGGATCTTTATGACTACACAAAGAAGCACTGTGAGCTGCCGTCACTGCCAACCTGCAGGATAACACAGCTCATTCCTTTGCGAACTGCAATTCAGAGTCTGTTATCCAGCCACCCTCGACCCATCTGCCTGGTCTTTGCAACCTCTAGTGACCGTTGTTCCCACTCTGTCATGTAGGTAAGGTTTCGTGTCCTTGTATGAGTGAGACTGTCCTGTCTGTCTTCTTGTGTCTTGTTCATTGGTCTGATGTGCCTTGGCCAGGGAAAGTGGCTGGGAGTCTCCTTCCTCCCTTTAGAAACCTGAAATGGTTTGCACCAAACCACAAACACAAACCTTCAGAAGGGTCATTAACGAAGTGGTGGACATTTACTTGGGCAAAGGTGAGGCTGGGTAAATGTAAATTTTGTCTCCAAGTATTTTTGCATCAGCGAATGGAAGTATAATTTTAAATCAGTTTTTGTGTGTGCGGTTAAAAGTCAGTGGTGAAAATGACACACACAGCTTTCATTTACTTTTTGTTTTCATCTTCAGTTTTTGTTGTGGTGGTGGTGGTGGTGGTGGTGGTGGTGGTGGATTTTCCTATACAGGGTCTCTCTGTGTAGCCCTGGCTGTCCTGGAACTCACTTTGTAGACCAGGCTAGCCTCAACTCAGATATGTGCCTGCCTCTGCCTCCTGAGTGCCAGGATTACAGGCATGTGCCACCACTGGCCAGCTTACTTGCTTACTGATCACAGACACAGAGAGATTCATGTATCCCAGGCAAGCCTCTTCTCACTTGCTTTGTAGCAGTAAATGACCTTGCATTTAGGTCCCTCCTGCCTCTCGCTCCCAAGTTCTGGGATTACAGGCATATATCACCTAACTCAGTATATGTGGTTCTGAAGATGAAACCCAGGGTTTTGTGCATGCTTGGCAAGCTCTCTACCAACTGAGCTATGTCCCCAACTACACCACACACACACACACACACACACACACACACACACACACACACACACACACGGGGGGGGGGGGAGGTGAGTCACACAGTTACACAGTCGATTTTCAGGTGAAATAGCAAATACACCAAGACTGGAATTCTTGAGGAAGAAGATGAGAGGCCACAGATAAAACCACTGTAGGAGAGATTCAGATAATGAGGCTGGATAACCAAGTCCTTCATTGCAGCTTGCAGGTAGTAAAGGTCTATATTGTGATATTCTCTTGATATCATCCCAGATTCCGAACCTGCCCGATGTTTCCAGTTGAATTTACAGAACAACATCAAGATTCATGAACCTAACTTTGGTCTCAAACAATTCAATTGTTTCATACTTGGTTTAACTTCATGTCAACTGCCTACTTATACCTATTTGTATCTTAAATTATTTGCTTGGTCATACATATTAAATATTCAAAATATTCAACATTACAAACTCTACTTGTTTCAGTAGCTATATCGGTTTGTTCCAACCTCTAATTTTGTGTTGTGACTGGATGTACCTTTACAATATACTTCTAGTTTCATAGAGCTACAAATGCGTGAGAGAGAGAGAGAAAGAGAGAGAGAGAAAGAGAGAGAATGTATGGTATACATCTGTAATACATGCACGTATGTGCACATATGTGTGTGTGGGTGCATGCCCCTGTGTACATGCATGGAGGCCAGCGGAGGGGATTAGGCATCTTGACTCATCACCCTCTACCTCATTCATTTGAAACAGGTTGACTCATTGAACCAAGCCCCAGTGATCCTCCTGTCTCTGCTCCCGAAGCCCCACAGCATAAGGGTTAGTGGCTATGCCCAACTTCCTTATGCTCTGAGTTATGCAGCAGTCTCTCCTACCTGCTAAGCCCTCTTTCCAATGCCTGCTTCTGCATTTCTACTTTGTTCTCAAAGCTCCCGAAATTCTGCATCCCCCACTAACTTGTCAGTGGGAAGCTGGCAACGCATCCTTTCTGACAATGCATGATTATCTCCTCATTCTAAGCATTTTACTCTGTTCTTCTGTCTCCTCGATGTAAATCTTAAAGGCAATTGATATTTTTAAACCTCAAGTAAACATGTGTAATATTATTTAAAAGAAGGCTTTCCTTTCCTCTGGGTTCTCTGAAAAGCAGACCCCAGGACATGAGTTAAGTGTTGATGTTTTATTTGGAAACATGATCTTAGGTCAGCAAGAAGGAAGGAGAAAGAAAAAGAAACAGTAGAAAAAGGGATTCTTCCTAAGGTGGAAGATTCCACTCAGGTCATGGATAGCAAAACCCTGAGGAGATATCATGAAAGTCAGGGGAAGATGCATCGAGGAACCACAGGAGTGGGAGTGTCGGCTCAGCGCCATCCTCGATCCACGTTTCCATTAGTCAGGGTTTGGCCACAATTTTCCTCATTCTTCTGAGTAACTGCACTCAGTCCTTTGGCACCCCTTGGAAAGCTGAATTCCACACCACACTCTGCAGTGCTTATTCAATCCAGAGGAAGCTACATACATACCCACACCTTCCTGCTCTCTAGGGTAGCACCAAGACTGGACCACTCTGTCTCTGTAGCAGAGACAAGTGGTTCAGGAGAACTTGAAACACAGCATTGAGGCTGCCTCTGGCACATCTGCTTCTCTTCTTACCCCTTCTCTTTCTCGTTCTCCTTTCCTTTCTCTCCCTCTTCTTTTAGTTAATACAAGATCTCACTGTTGTACTTGGGCTGGTTTTGAACATCTGGCCTCAACTCACCTTTCCATCTGAGCTTCCAGAGTTGCTGGAACCACACACACTCCATGCTGTCTGCTCTGACCTAAATCTCCATGTCTTTCTCTCTTCAGTGAATCTTTAGCTGTTCCTGAGTCCTAGGTTCTCCATGGCACAGAAGTCTGGTATCCACCTGCATGAGTGTGCATGCTCTCTCCTAGACCCACAGGAATCCATATCTGCTGGCAGTCAGGTGGGGCTGTGTGACTGGCTCTAGCCAGTCTATGAAGTTCTGTATGTGCTCCTAGATTAAGCACTAAAGAGAGGGTGTGAGTTGCCATGTTTTCCCCTTGCAGCAAACCCTAGATGCCAAGGCTGCAGGAGTAGAAGCCCAAAGTGAAGGCAGGCAAAGTTCCTGAGACAGAAGGAAAGAGGAGCTGTGTGTACATTTCCTCAGACTGGCTTCCCAGCTGAGAAGCAGCAAAGGCATCAAACGGAGGCAGGAGAATCTTCTCAGAAAGAAGGAAATGCAAAGGACTCAACAATAAGAAACAAGAGCCCAGAGTTAGCCCTAGGAACTGGGTTCTGCTGGCTACACTGTCTAGGGTCACGTAAATCTTTCTGTCATAAAGGATTCTTAAACGTGGCTTTGGGTTACTGTTGTCAGGGTACCATTTTCTCTCTGGTGGCAGCCGTGACCTCTGCCCACCTCACTGGTGCATTCTATACCTACATGAAAGGAAAAAAAAGCCTTTCTACATTACTGTGGTCTCATCAGAACCATTCTGTCCTCAAATACGGCAGAGCTTGAACGCTAAACAGAGGATAAATCCAAATATCCCTGCAGCTGTACCCCAGTTTATGCGAGAACTTAGCCCTGCTCCTTCCATTCCCTATAGTTAGTCAGAGAACAAATATTTGTGACGGTGAAGAACTGAGTACTCCATGTCTCACTTCGCGGCACATAAATGAGAATAACAGAAGTCTTATGGGTTTTTCCTGACAAACATAAATCAGCATAAAGGGGGATGAAAATTAGAAGCAGAAAGCTGTGTGTTAACGAAGCCTGTGGCCAGCCATTCTTGCTCATAGGCTTCACCATCTGTTTTATTTGCATGCAGGAACCTCCTGCTTCCTTCCGAAGCTCCCTTTTCTAGAAGGGCAGAGCTCTTCCTTCCCACTTATGTGTTGAAATAAACACATGATTCACTTATCACCCTTCCTCAAACCCCTCCAGCGTACATTCTTTGGGTAACTGATTTTTATCTCTGTGAAGAGTTTGAGATTAAGGGGGAACTCTATCATCTTGACACAGTGTACCATTATCTGTTTCAAAAAACAAAGGAAGAAAGAAAGAAAGAAAGCCAGCCTTCTAGGTGTGTAAGTGAAAGGTCATCAGGAGGCTGCTGGAGGGAAGCCTATTATTTTTCTTTTTCAAATGTCCTTTGGCCCAGAAACAAAATACTCAGTAAGGATGGACCCAAACTCTCATTACATTGCCACATCTAAATTTTACGTCCTCAAAGTTCGGAATTCGGAATTTGAGGAAGATTGCTATGGTCGTTGATAAGGAAGGAGCTGAGGCAAAGTGAGTGGAAGTGAGCTCATACAGGCTCTGAAGGGCAAACGCTGCTCTAAGAAAAGTCTTGTACCAGCTTCCACAGGATAATAGATACCAGGAGATAGCTTCCAGCAGCCATAAATTCCAGCTCCCCTGTTGCAACATATGGTGTCACCCTCAGGGTGAGTGCTACATTGGTGGTGGCTTTGGCCATAATCAGCAGGGCAACAGTCAAGGGTAACATGCCCCGGAGGAACAAGAAGAAAGGTATTCACTTTTAACACTCAAAACATGGAATGGTTTTATATATTTTCATTAAGGCATGCAGGGCAGGATTGGCTTTTTTTTTTTTTAGTTTTTCGAGATAGGGTTTCTCTGTGTAGCCCTGGCTGTCCTGGAACTCATTCTTTAGACCAGGCTGGCCTCGAACTCAGAACTCCACCTGCCTCTGCCGCCTGAGTGCTGGGATTAAAGGCACCACTGCCTGGCACTCTCTGACTTTTGAAAGGAGGAAATTCTATTAGTTGTAACAACATGGATGAACCTGGAGGATAATATATTGAGTGAAAGCCAGGCAGTGGTGGCGCATGCCTTTAATCCCAGCACTTGGGAGGCAGAGGCAGGCGGATTTCTGAGTTCAAGGAGGTCTACAGAGTGAGTTCCAGGACAGCCAGGGCTACACAGAGAAATCCTGTCTCAAAAAACCTAAATAAATAAATAAATAGATAAATAAATAAATAAATAAAATTGAGTGAAATAAACCAGACACAGAAAGACAAGGGCCATAGATTTTCACTTATGTATGAAATCATAAAAGGACTCAGTTTTCTTTGAGGGGCTAAGCACGAAGAGTATGACCATGCAACAGTGAGCAAGTGGGGCAACACAAATTGGACTTGAACTTGATTTGGGGCGGAGGGTATTTTCTTCTTCATCTTTCTCCTCCTCTCCCTCCTCTTCTCCTTCTTCCTCCTCCTTCTCCTCTCCTTTTCTTCTCCTTCTCCTTCTCTTTCTTCTTAGGAGGAGGTCACAAAATTAGGGGCTGGACCTGGAAGGACTGGGAAATGAGTGTGAAGGAGAACATGATGTGAAATTCACAAATAATCAATAAAAATATCATGTAGAAAAGGTACAATGCACGGAAGTAGAGAATTGGGTGCTGGTTATCAACGGCTGGAGAGAGAAAGGTAGATACAAGGGAAAGTACATGATGTCCACTCAGGGGAAATGCATTCAAGACTTACTGTTCCAAGAGATGACTCTCGTGTGTCACAGTGCAACATGGTGTTGTACATTTCAAAACTGCTGAGGTTTTAAGTATTCTTACCTCAAAAAGAAGAGTATGTGAGTCAATGGGTATGCTGGCTAGCTTGGTATAATCATTCAATAGTAGACAGTTAGAGCAAAATATCACATTGTGGAGTATAGATATGCAGAATTATTTGTTAATTAGAAATACAAAATTAGCTGAGCTCAAAGCCCAAGTCTTAGGTTGGAGCATCAAGAGTTCAAGGTCATGCTTGGCCAGTGATTTGAAGTCAGCCTGGACTCCTTAAGACCCTGCTTCAATAAGCACCAAAACGTAAAACTGAAGATTTAAGTTAAGAAAATAAACATGCTAAGAGGTTATTTGTCACGCCACTTTTAAAATACAATAGCAAAGCTCGTGGATAGACTATTAGAATGGTGCTTCCTCTCTTGGAGAACTAAAATACCAACAACAAAGCAAAAGGCATTGTCTTAGCCAGGGTTTCTATTGCTACAATGAAGCACCATGACCAAAAGGAGAGTTGGGGAGGAAAGGGTTTATTCAGTTTACATTTCCACATTGCTGCTTATCCCCAAAAGAACTCAGGACAGGAACTCAAACAGGGAAGGAACCTGGAGGCAGGAGCTGATCCAGAGGCCATGGAGGGGTGCTGCTTACTGTCTTGCTTCTCATGGCTTGCTCAGCCTGCTTTCTTATAGAACCCAGGACCACCAGCCCAGGGATGACACCACCCACAATAGGCTGGGCCCTCCCTCATTGATCACTAATTGAAAAACCTGCCTTACAGCTGGATCTCATGGAGGCATTTTCTCAACTGGGGCTCCTTCCTGTCTGATGACTCTAATTTGTGACAAGTTGATACACAAAGCCAGCCAGTACAAACATGTTTGTGGTAGTATTATAAACTTCTTACAAGGCAAATACAAGGATGTTTTGTCAAGGGTACTAGGAGAGTCTGGGTACAGTTCTGGGACAGCCAGGCTATCGATTCTAACCCTCACATTGGTTCCTCATTCTTTAGCATTATCTTTACCTTGAAGGAAACAGTAAAATTAGTGAACTGTGGAGCCAAGTCTGACATTGATGTTCATCTATTCAATGGCTCTGCCGCCTTAGACAAGGAAGCTAACTTATCTGAACCTGTTTCCATGTATGACGATATGCTGCTGAAATCTGACTCTGGGCGCTGTAAGGAATGTGGCACAGACCCCGTCAATGTACTACTGCCTGGCGTGTGGTAGCTTCCACACTTTAGTGGCTGCTGAAGGACTAAATACACCAACCTGCCTTTACTGTTTTTCTTAGTCTCTTCCTCCTTGCATGGTGTTGCACTGAGGAAACAGCCATTTACTTCAGAGGGTTTCTTTAGAAACCTTTTATTCCATCAGTGTTCCCAGAGTTGGCAGCTTCCCTCCCTCCAGCCTCACCAGCCCCTCCCTCCCTGCCAGCTCTGCCCCAGCTGAGCTCTTTCCCAGTCTGCTGTGTATGTCTTCATCAGAATCTAAACTCCCCAGGGCAGTAAACCTGTCCTTCTACATATTTGTCAAGTACTGGGTGCATTTAGAGAGCTAAATAAAAAGCAAACACTACACAGTCGGAGTGAGCTTGTTCAATAAAATGCCTCAGATATTATCTCTAGGCCCCTAATTATGCCAGATCTACAGACAGGACAAACATAAACAGATGACTGCCTTCAAAATAATCAAACGACATCTCTGGCTTCTCTGTTTTGGAAACAGGCCTTCAAGGTGGATGGAGAGCAGAGAAGTTTCCTATCTTCAGCTTCTTGACAGGTGAGTCCCTGCTCATGCCATTGATCACAGTTAAAGGGCCAGCTCTATGCTGAGGGCTAGCATAACTTTGCTTTTCCCCAGAAACATCAACCACAGCCAATCTACTGAAGCCTCTCAGGAAATTCCTCTGGACTGTGTAGATGGTATGTCATAACTCCTTATCCATGCTTTGTTGTTATGTGGGAGTATGACTGTATACACTTCACTGAACTCTAGACTCCTGGAAAGTACCAGGAGGAAAAGGAGGAAGGACGGGAGGAGGAAGGACGGGAGGAGGAAGGATCTTGTTAGATCCAGTGACCAAAAAGAATAGAAGAATTAGTGAGAAATTTTGAAATGTCAAGGAAATGGAATGTTTTCCTTCTCCTAGCTTTTCTGAGACATGATTTACAACTGACCTGTCACACACATTAGGATACGCAATGAAATGTTTTTAAATTCATTGTGCATGGTGTGGTGACTGCCACTGGGAAGCTGACAGCTTACTGCCACAGGGTTACCATTTTTGTGCAGGGCTGAATGGTATGAACACTTGAAATCATCTGGCTTAGGAGATTTCAAGTGTTCGGCGTATGTTTGAGTATTTACTTCTATTTTTACATATCCGGATGTTCGCTTCGATGTATGTCTGTGCAATGTGCATGCTGTGCCCTCAGAGGCCAGAAGAGGGAGCCAGACCCCCTGGAACTGGAATTCATGTGGGTGCTGGGAATCAAAACTGGGTCCTCTGGAAGAGCAGCCAGTGCTCCATGCCATCTCTCCAGTCCTTTGATGTATTTATTACACTGGTAATCTTTGGATGTCCAGGAAGTAATGGTCTTATACCTTATAAGATCCCTCTATTTTGTCCAAATATGCCTTGAGAACCGGCTGGCTCTCTGCGTTCTCAAGTTCATCTTTCTTAGATTCCACATGTAAGATCATTTGATGCTTTTTTTCTTCTGAACCTGTTATAACTTACAGGTTATAACATAAGGTCGGCAAGGCCCTTCCAAGCGTTTGCAAATGTGATTTCCTCCTTCCTTCCTTTACTTTCTTTTGTTTCCTTCTCCTTTCTTTACTTTCTCTGTTTGCCTATGTGGGGGCAGGGGTAGTGTGCAAGAGTGTTTGTGTGCTTACATGTAGATACACATCAATATAAGGTGTCTGTCTGATTCTCCAGCTTACTGTTTGAGGCAGGATCTCTCACAGTCTAAAGCCCAGCAATTCAGCTTCACTGGTTTGTCAGCAAGGCTCCAAGATCCTCCTTTCTCCATGTCCCCAGCGTTGGGATTACAGGCCTACCCAGCTATACTTGGCTTCTTATACAGGCATGAGGAAACTCAGGCCTTTGTGTTTGTTCAGTTAGCATTTTGCTGACTGAGCCGTCTCTCTGGCCCCAGATTTTCTCCTTTCTCAAGGCTGAATAGTATTCTACTGTGTAAGTCTGTAGACATCACCATTTTTCTATCCACTATTAGTCAACAGACAACTGGTTTCTGCTTCTGTATTACTTTTCTATTGCTGTGTTAAAATGCCATGACCAATGCAACTTTGTCTGGGTATTGTGCTGCCAGAGGGATAAGAACCCATAACCATCAGGGCAGTAGATGGCAGCAGACAGGCATAGTAACTGAGCAGCCACAGAGATCACTACTTGATCTACAAACAGAAAGAGAAGTTAATTTGAAAGGAAGCAACTCTTTTAAAACCTCAAAGCCTGCCCCAGTGACATACTTCCTCCAGCAAGGTCACACCTCCTAACCCTCCCTAAACAACTGGGAATCAAGTACTCAAGTACCCAAGACTTACTTACGGAGGATATCTCTTTGAAACCACCCAGCATCCTTCTCACCTATTGTAAATAATGTTACGATGAACACAGTTCAGCTGCCTACTCAACACATGGATTTGATTTCTTTTGGATATATAGATGTAGCTTCATTTCTTTTGCATATAGGTACTCTATCCATATATGTAATAATTCTGGATAATATGGTAGTTTCATTCTGTGGGACTCTCCAGATGGCTTTCCATGGTGCATGGTCCCATTTGCATTCCCACCCACAGGGAGTAAAGATTTAACTTTATAAACACTTTCCAATACTTGTTTTCTTTTAATTTGATGTTAGCTACCCTAAGAGAAGTGAGGTAAATCTTGTCATAGTTTTAATTTACATTTCTATGAATAGTAGTAATGTTGAGACTCTTTTCAAATACCTGCTGAACACTGGATTGTTCTGCTGGTAAATTTTAATTGATTCTCTCTGCAGCTGACTTGTGTTATCTCAGGATGTATTTTGCATTTAACCCACCCTGCCCCCAGGAATGGTCTGTAAATACTGCCTCCTGCCCTTGTCTCCTTGTCCTGAAGATAGCTCTCTCTGTGCTATGCAGAAGCTGGTTCAGCTTGCACACTCCTTGTGCCTCATTTTTATTCTGCTCTGTCTTGACATTGTATCCAAAAACTCAGTGTCAAGATCAATGGTAAGAAGTTCCTCTCCTGTTTTCTTCTTAGAGTTTTATGGTGTAAGATGGAATACTTAGGTGCTTTACATATTTTGTGTTGTTATGCAGATATGAGGGACTCCACTGGTGTGCCTCCCCCTCTCTCACTTTCTCCACTCCATGAACTGTCTTTTCCCAGTGACCCATTATCGTGTTCTTTCTTTGTTCTGGTGTCAAAGATTTCTTGAGTACACATGTAAGTTCATCTCTGGGCTCACTGTTGTGCACTGCAAGTCTAACTACCTGTTTTTATTCCCATTCTGTTTTACCTTAATTACTATGGTTTTGCAGGGTAGGTTGAAATGAGAAAATATGACACCACCAGCTTTTATCTTTTGCTCAAGGTTGTTTTAATTATTCCAGGGCTCTTGTAATTCTGTGTAGCTATTAGGATTTTTTTTCTATTTCTGTTTTTTAAAATGTGCATTGTGGCAAATCCATGGATCACAGTTGAACACCAACATCTCTCTGGATCTATTTTTCCGTTAGAGTTTCCTTGGCTTCTAGACGTCTCATCCATATCTAATCTCTTCCAGTTTAAAGATCTTTAGTGTGCTTAGTTAAACTTATTTTGAAGCATTTTCTTCTTTTTGATATTATTATCAACTGGGCTATTTGATTGATTTTAAGTGTGTGGGGGGGGGTGTGTGCACACAAGCAAATTGGGTGGAGCTGACAGGAAATTTTCAGAAGTAATCTTCCACCATGTTGATCAGGGTCTCTGCTGCTGCTTCAGTTGCTCTGGATAACCTAGGACAGCTGGGCCTCAGCCTCCAGACAATTCTACTTTTATATGAGTTTCAGAGACTGAAGTTAGATGGTTACAATGAGTGCTAATACTCACTGAGCCACCTCACTGGCCCAAGGGGGCTATTTTAAATTTTTCTTTAACTAGTTTGAGACATTCATGTATATGCTTTTTGTATGCTGATCTTCTCTGGGTGTGTGTGTGTGTGTGTGTGTGTGTGTGTGTGTGTAGATATGGGTTCATGTGGCTGTGCATGTTAGTTCACGTGTAGGGGCTGTATATAGGAGGGGTGTGTGTGTGTGTGTGTATGTGTGTGTGTGTGTGTGTGTGTGTACATCACAGGTGTTTTTCCCAGAAGCTGTTCACGTTGTCTTTTGAAATAAAGTTCTCACATTAGGCTAGATCTCACCAAGTAGGCTAAGCTGGCTGGCCAAGAAGAATCCTTAAGAATCCCCAAGCCTACCTTCCTAGCACCAAGGTTCCAAGTGCATACCACAGAGTTCAGCTTTTGTTTGTTGATTTTACTATTCTTCAATTTACTGAATTTGTTTTTTAATTCTAACATGTTTTTGATAAAGTCTTTAAGGGTGTGTGTGTGTGAATGTGCATGTATGCATATATATATGTGTGTGTGTGTGTGTGTGTGCGTGTGTGTGTGTGTGTGTGTGTCTGTGTGTGTGTATCTGTGTGTGTATTTGTGATAGCTTTCCATTATTGTAACAAAATGCTTGGAGGGGGGTAGTTTAAAGGGATAAAGATTTGCTTTGGCTCCCATTTTCAGGGCATCCCTGTGATGGCGCAGGATATCACAGCAAGGAGAGAATGACAAGAAAAGCAACTCTACTCATAGTATTCAGAAAGCATCAGAAGAAGCTCTTCTAGGGAAGAGCTGGAGCCCCAGGGCACATTCCCAAGTGCTCACTTCCCACAGCTAGGGCCTCCTCACAAGTTCTTATCACCTCCCAGGGGTCCACCAAGTTACCCTGATAAGGTCAGACGCCCTCCCTCCCACACACCCCCACACTCCCCGAATCTGAACACTGCGTCATGGAGGGATCAAAACCTTCAGTACATGAGCCTTTGCAGACACTCCAGATCCAAACCATAAAAATATTATTGTCATAGAAAGCAACATTTTTTATTAATTTATTTAATCATAAGCCTTGGTGAGTGCACACCACAGGTGTGGATGAGGAGGTCTGGAACTTGAGTTAGCGTCATTTGTGAGCTTCCTGAGTGGGTAACTGAGAATCCAACTCTGGTCCTCTGAAGAGCAGTGTGCATGCTTAACCACTGAGCCATCTCTCCAGCGCCCTAGAAACAGTGTTTGTTCCTTTCTTCCTGATTTACATACCATTTATTTCTTTTTCGTTTGTAGTTGCTTTGGCTAGAACTGACAGCCAACCTTATACTAAAAGTTAAAAACAAAACCCTCAAGGCATTCACATCATTTTGTTGCTAGAAAACTCTCAAGAATTCTTTTGAGAGGGGAAACAAAACTCGGCACATCCAAGCCAACAGAGGCTTCTACAGAAGACAAGGAAGCACACCACTATGAAGTGTTGTCAACAGAAGGGTGCATAGGAGGGGAGCAGGGGAGGGGTGTTGTAAGACTCTGGGTGAGCCTTAACTTACCCAAGACCCTCCGAGTGAACACATGGAGTTGGGGGTTGATGCAAAATGCAAGAGAAATTTATTGATTCATCAGCATGCTGAGGACACTCTGCATACCAAGATGGGAGAGCAGCCTCGAGTAGCCTGTTCAGGGACCCTTATATAGGATTTTAGAGCAGCTGCCATTAAGCACTATGCGAATGGCAGAACAGTGTGACTTTTAAACGGATTGGTCGTTAGGGAATGAGGTAGCAGGGGCTTAATCAGCCCCCCCTTCCAGCCTACGTGCTTTCTAACCTGTTTCTTCCAGAAGGAGAGTGGTGCCCATGTGCTTGGGGGGAGAGGGACCCTGGTGAAGTATCTCAAAGTTCCTGAGTTGACCTCTCAGTGTAATAGACAGCAAGGACTTCTAAGGATAGCTAAACCCTCATATTCATTTTCCTGTGTTCTGTAAGGACAAACTCTGTTCTTTTCAGAACGCGACATGGTAAAAGAGAAAACAGGAATAAGTGGTGTTTTACAGTGAAGCAGAGATACAGAGATGTAGCCTCAGAGAAAGAAATTAGCATTTTTCTAAACCCACAGACCAGTCACTGATATGTTAGACTCTTTGCATCTCTGTTGTTCATTTCTTCCAGTCATTTTCTGGAGCCATTGACACACACACACTCCACATCCCCACCTAAGCCCCACCCAACACATTGCTTTCCCCATACCAGTACTGCTATAGGACCTTAATGGTGTGCAAGGTCTGGGAGACTGCTACCCTCATTTAATGAACGTGAGAATCAGAGCTCTGAAGACTCACAAGCCAGCGCAAGATCTCACATCTTGAAAATGGTACAGAGAAGACTGGAGCCCTGGTTTTCCCATTTCAGATCCTGGGCTCAAACGTGATAATTATCTTACAATGTTTCCTTCTTGGACTCGTGAATAGGATTGGGGGGGGGGGGATTCAGTTCCTGTTCAGCTTTTGGGACTTCTCATTAGTTGAGCACTGGTTCATCTCCTCCCCCCTTCCCTCTTCCCACTATATTACACACACACACACACACACACACACACACACACTACCACTTCTCCACCTACAGAACATCATACAGAATCTATAGGGCTGCCCATTTCATCTTCACTCGTGTACCACGTTCATACCATTGTCCTCCCTTAGAGAACCTCTCCTGTCCCCACCCAGGGATACAGTCTGTGACAGTCCCTGAACTGATATACTGACTGCTTCTATTATGATTCTCTTGAGTTGCCCTCAGATCATTAACCTACACAACAGAATACAAAGTAAACCTCTGCAGACAGTTGTTTGTTTTGTGTTTCCTTGCCAACTACTTCTTGATATAAAGAGAAGTTCCTGTTAACCTTGGACTACATTAAGTGTACCCCAGGCTGTCCATGAAATCTTGATTACTGACAAAATACCAAAGAACAAGAATATGAAATACAAAATATGAAGACTTGGACATTAAGATAAAATTAGTAATCAAAATAAAATTCTATCCGATGTGACAGAAATTTAAACAGCAAAGCTGCCAGGCAAATTGGATTTAAAAGGCAGAAACAGACCAGAAGCAAACTAAGCCCTCAACTTCGAGTGTGCTTCCTTCCATGGAGGTTCTGGCTCTCTACAACATGGAGAAATGACTTCTTACGACTCCTACACAGACTCCTCAAGAAATGCTTGGTACTGTCTGCCAATAGAACCTTGCTTGGCGTTTTGTAGAAGGATGTGACGGATTCCGTTCAGACCCAGTTTTCTACACTTAATGAGCATCTCGTCAGAACAGAAGGTTGTAGTAACTGTGACTGGGAAATAACAAGAGGTTATGACCTCTGCTCGTGGAGAGTTAGGGTGTGTGCAGCTGGGGAAAAAGGGTGCTGCCGTGGGTCATTCCCAGAGCGAAAGGTAAAAAGGCAGGAAGTCCACAAACTCTGCATCCATGCAGAGGTGATGCAGATTTCAGAGAATAAAAGGAATGAAGTGAAAGGTTATTGCAAACTGATTTAGCAACTGAGCTGAACTTAACGCTATGAGGCGAAAGGCACAAATGCCCCAGTGTGTGCAAGGTGATTGGAACAAAAGAGAGAGCTGTCTCGACACTAAGAAGACCTTACCATTACGTATGGCGCAAGGTCTGACTAGTTCTAGGTGGACAACTGGACTCAGAAAGTCATTATTGCCCCCGATATGAAGAATGAATTTTTGGTTGAACAAAAAGAATAATATTTTGAGAATTGTTTACTCCATGAGACAAGAAAGCTTTCAGTGAATCTAGCTACTTGGGAACAATTAGTAGAAATAAAAATTACTAGTAAAATGTTTCATAAATATTGTCAAAAACAACTCAAGGAAGCTTCTTAGTCCCCTACTGAAGGACATCAGAATAACCATTTTTCAAAAAGAAGGAAGAGAAGTCCTAAGTATTCTCGAGGAAAACTGCAGTCTTCCAGCCCCCAGCACAGTTTCACCTCAGTAGAATTCAGAGATTA
Organism: Rhynchomys soricoides; assembly: GCA_019843965.1. Lineage (NCBI taxonomy): Eukaryota > Metazoa > Chordata > Mammalia > Rodentia > Muridae > Rhynchomys > Rhynchomys soricoides. The sequence continues at coordinate 560,523 of JADRCH010000275.1, read as the reverse complement.
AGGGGGTGTATTTCTTGCATCCTACGTTTTGGAGTACACAGAGCTTGCCATTATGTATGGTCTACTTAAGAAGGCCCTGAGACTTTTCATGGGTGAGCCCTGGGTCTAGTCATACATATGCATTGTGTATGTAGATGTATTCACAAGACATATGACTCCATAAATTATACTTTATCCAGTGGAGTATCAACCAATTACCACATAGCATTTCTTTCTACAACCTTCATCTATTGAGTTCAGCAACAGTTACACAAGACAAAAAATCCTTGGATTCATCAGAATATTTGTTCCAAAAACCTACAGAGCCATAAAATGAGAAGATCCAGAACAGAGGAGTAAGTATTTTCTACCAGCATTTAGTTTTCCCTCCTTCTGCGGCCAGGGGCCTAGCACTCAGCTCTGTAGTACAGGCCTTTGTCAGGGTTAGATTTCCCACCTGTATTTCTATTTTTTTCTAGCAACAATCGGCCTCTGTGCCGACTTCTAAATAACCATAAATTTTGTTCTTATAAACCTTAATGAATGCTTGGCCAAGATGCTGTAACTATTGGCTTCTACGTGGGAGCATAAATGGAAAGAGGAGAGAGAAAAAAAATCCACACTGTGAAAAACTGGGTAAAATGGAAAAAAAAGATCACAGCAACCCCAAAGTCGCAATTTGCCTTTAATGTGAAGGAGGCCTTGCTTTCACAGGGCAGCAGCTTTTCAGGGGTTTTAATCTCAAAGTGGCTGATCAATTTAAGGTAAGTGGCAGGCGCTTGGCCTGGTTCCCAGGCTTGGCTTTGCTGCGCTTAAAAAAGAAAGGATTCTGAGAGACACACAGACAACAGACATCAGCAGCGGCTCCCACATTCCAAGCATTTTAACACAGATTAGGTTGGCATGATTCTACTGTTTGCTGAAATCTCCTAGGTGTTGCATATTCCCCTTCCTTGCCCTGGTTACCCAAGATGGTTTCCTCAGGTCAAGACCTTCCTATGCCAAACAGCTTTCTGGGCTGAGAGGGGAAGAAAGGAGCAAAGGTCAGAAGAAAATATGTGGCTTCAGTCAGCAGGTAATTGACCAGTGAACTTCCCGCCACAGGCACATGTCCATCCAGACAGGGACTGTTTTACATGCATGCCTGAGGGAGGGAAGGAGATAATTTCTTTAGCAAGGACAAACTTAATTCAGCTAAGAATGCCCAGAGGATTAACGGAGTGATTGGGACTTATTTCACTTTCAGGTTTTATGAACATGAGCCTCACATATGTTAATTTTTTTTAATCCAGTGACCTCCTTTTCCTGAACACTTTCACAGAACATCATCGAAGGAGCTGATATTAAATCTATTAGAATAGACTCCCTTACTACTGTCCTGTGTTCTTTGAAAAGTGAATTTTCTTAACTCATATAAAACATGACCTAAGTTAAACAAATAAATGTATTTTCCTATTCACACACACACACACACACACACACACACACACAGAGACACACACAGACATACACACAGACACACACAATCACACATACACACAGAGACCACACACTGACACACACACACAGAGACACACACAGACACACACACACAGAGACACACACAATCACACACAGAGAGATACACACACAGACACACACACACAGAGACACACACACAGACACACACACACAGAGACACACACAATCGAACACACAGAGATACACACACAGACACACACACAGAGACACACACAGACACACACAATCACACAGAGACACACACAGAGAGAGACACACACAGACAATCACACACACACACACACACACACACGTTTCTGCACTTTTGGGCTGTGTCATGCCTTTATGAGAAGTTGTGCTTCAATGCCCATTTTCACAAGTTTTTCAGGTACTTCGTTCTAGAATGTCTCTTTTAAAGTCATATATACAACACATTTTTCCTCTAAGAATTATTGATCAAAATAAAAAAATTAATACAGGTTGTAAGTAACTTTTTACCTATTCAACTTTTCAAAAACAATTTCTAAACCACTGAGCTAGGTGCCTCCAGAAACACCATTTTTAACATTCCATAGACTGATGTGTTTCATTCAAAACCGGCACCATGTTAAAATTAAATAACTTCTATTAACAATATGTATTCGTTTTTGTCAGGATAGGTTTCTGACTCTGCAGAACCAATTGGCTTAGGTAATTGACTGAGGCAATCATGTGCATTTGTTGCCATGTAGACATATAATCAAGTGTAATCTTTAAAAATAATCTGTCACTCTTCATAGACAAAAAAAAATGAATACATAACATGGAGGTAGATGAGAAGCAGCTTGCCTTTGCTGCTACTGCCTACTGTCTTGTCAAGATGTGCTGTCTGAGGCTTCCGAAGCTCATTCCCTGCCCCCTAAGATTTCTTTAAAAAATCAAGTGCATATGTGTGTACGTCACATGTATGCAGGAGTCCACTGGGTTTCAGATCTCCTGGCGACAGACTTACAGGCCATTGTGAGCTGTCACGTGAGTGCTGGGAACCTGGGTCCCCTGCAAGCACTCAAGTGTTTTTAACTACTCAGTCATCTCTCTGGCCTCATTTAGCAGCTATCTTGAAACTGTGAAGAAAAACAACCTATGAGGCCAAGCTATGCCAGTGAGAAAAGCAGGCCGTGGAGATGAAAGACAAAGCTTTGAATAATATCACTGAGCTGCAGAACCAATGATCCAGGTTTCTTTCTCCTTGTGTAGAATGAGAAGTTCTCTCTCGTTCACTGAGTCAGAGTTGAGCCCTAGATCCAGTTCTAGGCTGTTGAACAAAATACAAGATCATAGGTCCTTGTGGAGTTCAGAGTCTAACCAAGAATGACAATTCACTAAAGACAAGTATGGCAAGGCTACTCTACCTAAGGAAGCATGGGGAGCAAAAGGAGCAGGCACTGGGATCAAGAAGACAGGTTTTACTGTCCAATTGAAGACAGGGTGGGTTGGCCTTGCTGAGGAAGAGAGATTGGACTAATACTAGAAGAAACAGAAGGTTCTTTCTCAGACAGTCAGAATTCTGTCTTGTCAGCCACGATCAGAAACCGTTTCTCACAGCATTGCAGTTTGCTCATGGGTCTGAATGAAAGAAACCGCCATTTTCCTCTGCATCCTTCACATGCCTCCAGGAGCACCTGCTGTCAGACGCTACCACAGCCGGAAGACCCTCACTTACTTAAATGCTCCTTTTTGTCTTTGTGTTTGTTTTTAGTTGTTTGTTTGCTTGTTTGTTTTTGAGATAGTCTTGTCTCAGTTACTATTCTACAGCTTTGAGACACCATGATCAAGGCAAAGTGTTAGCTGGGAGCTTGCTTACAGTTTCAGAGGGTTAGTCCATGATCATCATGGTGGGAGCACGGTGGCAGACATGCAGGTAGGCACGGTTCTATAGCGGTAGCTGAGGGCTCACATGTGATCTAAAAGTTTCAGGCAGAGCAAAAGTGTGACTGGGCATGATGGGGGCTTTTGAAACCTCAAAGCCAACCCTTCCACCCCTTCCTCTCACCCTCCAACCCCCATCCCCACCCCCATTGCACATGTCATCCAACAAGGCCACACCTCCTCCAAGGCCACACCTCCTCCAACAAGGCCACACCTCCTCCAACAAGGCCACACCTCCTCCAACAAGGCCACACCTCCTAAGCCCTCCAAAAAAGTTTCACTAACTGGGAACTAAATATTCAAATATATGAGCCTATGGTGGCCATTCTCACTCAAAGCACAAGCTTCATGTATCTTAAATTTGCCTCAAACTTGAACTCATCATGATGTAGACAAGGTGATGTTGAATTTCTCATCCTCTAGGGACCACAGATGTGCACCACCACCATCAGACACCTTATATACTATTAATTTATATATGTGTGTGTGTATCTATCTGCAAGAGTTTATGTGCACTGTGTGCTTGTAGGTGCCCTCAAAAGCAATGGAGCATCACCTCTCCTGGAACTGGACTAGCCAATGGTAGTGAGACACCTTGTTTGCGTTCTGGGACCTGAACGTGCATAATCTGCAAGAGCAGTAAATGAGCAATCTCTCTCTCCCCTTAAATATTCTTAATTGCATCTTTGTTAGCTCACTGTTTTGTGTGTACTGTGTGAACACTCTCTTTTAGATTCTATATAATACTCTAAGCCTCTTCAGACAGACTAAGAGGAATAAGTCCAAAGTAAAGTAAGCAAACAAAAATTCCTCTCCATTTCCCTTCTCATAATATTGCCGAAACTACTTATCAAGCCCTCATAGGGCAATGTCTTGTATCTTGTCTTTTTTTTTTTTCCTACCTCAGTTAATCCTTACAGCAACCCTATGACATATTCTTGTTATTTTTCAGGTAGCAAAACTGCCTCAAATGTAGAGAGGTGTTCGCACAGTTTCTGGCCGCCAATACACACCTGACATGTGTTAGTTCCCGTCTCGGTGGCCTTGCTCTCCTTAACCAATTCAAATATCTGCTGCACTTTCCCACCACTCTCTCCATGGGTTATTTCCACCCTGTGTACACACTCTTCTTGTCAGCTTTCCATTATTGGAACAAAAATATCTAAGAAAAATCAACACGAAGGAGGAAAATTTCATACTGGCTCAGAGTTGTAGATGTTCTGGTCCATAGTGGGCCAACACCCTTATTTTTGGACCTGCAAAGAGGCAGAACACCATGGTATGAGGTCAGAATGGAACAAAGCTGTTTTGGTGTTCAGAAGGGAGAAGCAAGAAGAAGGTGGTGGAGGAAGATGTTAAAGGTAGTCCCAGTATGACCTTCAAGAGCACACATCTAAGGACCTGCTTCTACCTACTAGACCCCACACCCAAAGTATCAACCAGCTTCTAACAGCGCTATCAACTAGAGACCAAGTCTTTAACACATGGGCATGAGATCTGGGGGGAAGGGTGGTAATAAAGATCCAAACTGTAATAAGTGGACTCGAAACTGTGTCTATATCTTAAATCCTCCTCCAAACACAGAACCTGTAACTTCCTGGATGTCTGTTGATGGTCTACATGCAGCCTCATCTGTTAACAGAATGATTTTTGTTGTTTTGTTTTTGTTTTTGATTTTTGGCCAGAGACAGGGAACTCCATTCAAATCATCTTCAGCAATAAAGATTGTGTAATACTGAAAAGTCAGTGGCTACACCTTCAGTACTCTTGTTGTTGCTTCTGCTGTTGTTGTTGCTGCTACTGTTGTTGCTGTTGTAGTTCCTGCTGTTGCTGCTGCTGCTGCTGTTGCTGCTGTTGCTATTGTTGCAGTTGTTGTTGTGCTGTTGCTGTTGTTGTTGCTGTTGTTGCTATTGTTGCTGCTGTTGCTGTTGATGCTGCTATTGTTGCTATGTGTCCTTACACATGTTTACTTTAGCAGAACATCATTTCACCTGTGTCTGCGTCAGAAAAACACTTCATGTGTTTGCCCCAGCAAAACACTATTCAGCACATCTGACTTTCTAAAGAACCCTTGAGTTTCTACTTCACCTGCATCTCCAGGATGAAACCTACTTGATCATGGTGGATGATCTTTTTGATGTGTTCTTGGTGCTTTGTGAGTTTTTCATTGAGTATCTTTGCATCAATTTTCATGCGGGAAACTGGTCTGTAATTATCTTTCTTTGATGAATATTTGTGTGGCTTGTGTATCAAGTTGACTGTGGCCTCATAAAATGAATTTGGCAGCATTCCTACTGGGGTTTGTTTGTTTGTTTGTTTTTGTTTTTGTTTTGGAATAATTTGAGGAATATTGGTATTAGCTCTTCTTTAAAAGTCTAGAAGAATTCTGCACTAAAACCATCTAGCCTTGGGCATTTTTTGGTTGGGAGACAGTTAATGTCTGCTTCTATTTCCTTAGGGGTTATAGTTCTGTTTAAATTGTTAATTGATCTTGATTTAACTTTGGTAAGTGCTTATCTATTGAGAAAGCTGTCCATTTCTGTTAAATTTCCAATTTTGTGGAATACAGGTTTTGCAAGTATGACCTAATGATTCTTTAGATTTCTTCAGTGTATGCTGTCTAGTCCCCTCTTTTGTTTCTGATTTTGTTAATTTAGATATTCTCCCTCTGTCTTTTAGTTGGCTTGGATAAGTGTTTATCTTACTATTTTTCTCAAAGAACTGACTCTTTGTTTCATTGATTCTTCGTATTGTTCCATCGATTCTATTTTACTATTTTCAGCCCTCAGTTTGATTATTTTCTGCCATCTACTCCTCTTGGGTGTGTTCTCGGGAGTTTCTTTCCATTCTAGGGATTTTAGGTGTGCTGTTAAGTTACTAGTATGACATATCTCTTCTCTCTTTCTTTCTTTGTTTTTTTTTTGTTTTGTTTTTTGTTTTGTTTTGTTTGTTTTTTTTTTTGTTTGTTTGTTTTGTTTTTTTGAGACAGAGTTTCTCTGTATAGCCCTGGCTGTCCTGGAACTCACTCTGTAGACCAGGCTGGCCTCAAACTCAGAATTCCTCCTGTCTCTGCCTCCCAAGTGCTGGGATTAAAGGCATGCACCACCACTGCCGGGCTCTCTTATTTCTTTATGAAGACACTTAGTGCTATGAACTTTCCTCCTCTGTAGCCATCCAGAAGCTATGGAGAACTGGTCTACCTAAAAGGGAGCCTGGAAATGAAAAAGGACAGGGGGAAAGAAAAGAATGAAGCCAAGACTAAAGTTTCTGATCAAGGCTCAAAATTTAATATTTGGCACTGCGGTTATATAGGGAGAGCCCACATAGCCCATCCTTTGTTTCAGATGGATTATGTTGCAAAGCAAGCTCAGCAGGAAGTCTACTCCTGTAGGAAATTGCAGGTGCAGCAAGGTGGAAGACTCCACCTGGGACCAACTGTGGCAAACACTTAAGGTCTATTTAACCTGCTCAAGGCTGGGGGAAAGGCCCACTCCTCACACTGCTTTCATTGTGTTTCATAAATTTGAGTATATTGAGCCTTCATTTTTATTGAATTCTAGGAACCCTAATTACTTTCTGTATGTCTGTCTTAACTCAGTAGTCATTCAGTAGAAAGCTGTTCAGTTTCCATGAGTGTGTAGGCTTTCTGGAGTTTCTGCTGTTGTTGAAGCAGCTTTCATCCATGGTGGTCTGATAAGATATAAGACATTATTTCAATTTTCTTGTATCTGTTAAGTCTTACCTTGTGACAGATTGTACAGTCAATTTTGGAGAAGGATCCATGAGGTACCGAGGAAAAGGTATAGTCTCTCGTGTTTAGGTGAAATATTCTATAGATGTCTGTTAGGTCCAGTTGATTCATGGACCTAACATTTCTTTGTTTAGTTTTTGTCTGGATGACCTGCCCTTGGGATACTGAAGATTCCCACTATTAATGTGTGCAGTTCGATGTGTGATTTAAGCTTCAGTAATGTTTCTTTTACAGATGTGGCTGCTCTTGCATTTGAAGTATAGCAATTAAGAATTGAAACATCATATTGATGGATTTTTTTTCCTTTGATGAGTATGAAGTGTCCTTTCCCATCACATGTGATTAACTTTAGTTTAAAGTCTACTTTGTTAGGTATTAGAATGGCTATACCAGCTTGCTTCTTGGATCTGTTTTCTTGGAAAATCTTTTCCAAACCGTTATTTTGAGGTAATGTCTATCATTGAGGTTAAGGTATGTTTATTGTGTGCAGCAGGAAACTAAGATGGATCCTATTTTTACATCGATTCTGTTAGCCTGTGTCATTTTATTAAGGAATTGAGTCCATTGTTATTGAGAGATATTAATGACCAATAGTTGTTAATTTCTTTTATTGTTTGGTTGGTGGTGATAGTAGTAGTAGTAGTAGTAGTGTGTGTGTGTGTGTGTGTGTGTGTGTGTGTGTGTGTACTCTTTCTTTAGGTTTTGCTGTTGTGAGATTCCTTTGTTTTCATGGGTTTAGATAGCCTCTTTGAGTTGGAGTTCTCCTAATAATTTCTAAAGGGTTGGATTTGTGGCTAGATACTCTTTAAATTTGACTATGTTATGGAAAATCTTATTTTTCTCCATCTACAGTGATTGAAAGTTTTGTTGGGTATCATAGTCATGGTCTCAAAATCTGAAAGACATCTGTTGAAGTCTTCCTCATTTTTGGAGTCTCTGATAAGGAGCAGGGTGTAATTCTAAGTTTGCCTTTATATGTTTCTGGGCTTTTCCCCTTGCATCTTTTAATATTCTTTTTTGTTCTGTATGTCTAGTGTTTTGATTATTATGTGGTTCGTTCTTTTTTAGCCCAGTCTATTTGGTGTTCTATAAGCTTCTTTTTCTTTACAAAGGTAAGCATGTCCTTCTTTCGTTTAGAAAATTTTTCTTCTATGATTTTCTTAAATATATGTTCTGGGTTTTTGAGCTGAGATTCTTCTCCTTCTACTCCTATTATTCTTAGGTTTAGTCTTTTCATAGTGTCTCAGACTTCCTGGATGTTTTATGGGAGGAATTTTTTAGATTTATATTTTTTGGATTGGTCATTGGTAAAGCAGGGAACCTCTGTTCTTGTTCTTCTCTTGTGACCTGCACCTGCTCCTCTGTCCATTGTGACCTGCAAATGAGCAGCAGAAGTTCTCAGAATTTGGGGGCAAGGGCAAGGCAGTAGGACAGGCAGTGATGGGGCAGTGGTGAAATGTGTCTATGGGGACTAAATCTAGGGAGTGGGCAGATCTGCTGGGAGGCGGGCCATTCACCTGTTCTAACTCAGACTTAATTTCCTTACTATTTTGTTTTAAATAATATAGCTTTTTACCTAGACTATATTATTTTTATATTTTAACATACAATAGTTTCATTATTTAAATAACTTAATATTTATAATTTCATCCATTTCAATTCTATTATGCTAAATTTGTGGATGAGAGCCACACAAATAAAAACTTTCAATATTTTTTAAGTCTTGTGGCTAGAATTTCAAAAACATTGGTCAATTGATTCAAAACAGTCACCATTCCTGTTTTCAAAGGGCTTTTCTCGTTTGCTTATTTGTGCATGTGGACATGGAAAGGCTAGGCATACACTGTGTGGAAATGCAAAGATTATCAAGAATACTCAAAAGGGGACTGGAGAGATGGCTCAGTGATTAAGAGGGCCAGGGTTCAATTCCCAGTACCCTCATGGGAGTTTCCACCTCCCTGTAACTCCAGTTCCAGAGAATATAATGCCGTCACACAGACATACAGGCAGCCAAAACATAAATGCGCATAAAAATAAATTATCTTAAAAATACTCAAAAGAACTGGGTTATCAGCTACCAAGATGACATTTAAAACTATAGTAATAAAAATCAGACCAAGAGGATTGAGTCCAGTTTAGTAATGGACCCAGGTGTGCTGTTACCAGACTCTGATTAACTGGTAGTAGGGAGAAGGGCCTTGGCAACCAACTTTGCTGCACTGTTTTACATTCTTGTCAGTATCTGGGGTAGGCAGTGCTTTGGATTTTAGTGAGAAAAACATTCAGACACATCAAATAAATTATTAAATAGAAGACTACACTTGTCTCCTGCTGTCTGACATTGGACATCTCATATTTTATTTTCCATCTACATATCCTTGTTGATAAAGCGTCTGTTTAGCTCTTTTAATGACTTTGTAACTGGGTTGTTTGTTTTTTTATTGAACTGAAAGCATTCTTCATATATTTAAGATTCATGTCTTCTAGGATATGTGTTTTGCAAACATTTTCTCCTACTCTGGCTTGACTTTACATTCTTTTAGGAAAAAAAACTTTTAAAAGTACTTTTTAAAAAGTCTTAAATAGAGGCTGGAGAGATGACTCAGTGGTTAAAAACACTGGTTGCTCTTGCAGAGAAACCAAGTTTTATTCCCAGCACCTATATGGCAGTTCACAACTATCCATAACTCCTGTTTTAAGGGATCAGATACTCTCTTCTGACCTCCTCAGGTTCCAGGCCCACACGTGGTACTCAGACATACATGTGAGAAAAATTCATACACATATAATAAATAAATCTTTTATTTAAAAAAGTCATAATAAAGTATTGTCCTATGTTCTTTTCTGGATGTTTTATTGATTTTCTTTTTTATACTTCTGGAATAAATTTTTTTGTATGGAACAAATCGGATCAAGCTTCATATATTTCTCTATGAAGATCTCTCATTCATAGCTGGTAGGAAGACAAAATGGTGCTACCACTTTTAAAAAAGAATCTTATTACAAAGCCAAATATTATCTTATTATAGGATTCAGGAATTAATTCACAAGTGTTTGTCCAAATGAGCCAAAAAAAATCATGTCTTCAGGAAAGCCTACACATGAATGTTTACAGCAACTAGATTCCTAATCACCCAGGCTGAGAGGCACCTTGTGAGTTTGACAGGAAATTGTACTACCAAATGGAAATGGAACCTCCATAGGAAGAATGGAGCCATATATATATAGATGTGGGGTAGACCTAAGACATAATGTCAAGGGAAAGAAGCCAGCCTGAAAATACTTCATAGTATGTCACCCTCCTTACAAGAATGAAAAAACTGGAGGGACAATTAGAAATCAGATAGGTTTCATTAGAGCATTCCAGAGGAGGGAACTGGTAAGATACAAGAGAAAGCCCATGATATAATCACTACCTGCAAGCCAGAAAATGAAGAAAGCCCATAGTATACCTCAATGTGAACTGTGAGGCCTGAGAACTGCCATGGCTACCGGGTGGGAGTTCCAGTGTTTGACAGCCTCAAAACTAGGAATTCTGATAATGAAGGGCAGAGGAAAATTGATGTCGCGGCTCAAGAAAAGACTGAAGAATTGGCCCTTGTCCACCTTTGGGTCTGGGTGGAACATCCATAGACTGGCTGATGCAGTCTAACATCAATCAGGCTGATCTTCATCTCTGAGTCTACTGACTAAAATGCCAATCATTTCCTTAAAACACCACATTAAACCCTCAGAAATAATGTTGGACCAGCTATCTGGGTTTCCTTTAGCTGAGTCAAAGTGACACGTAAAGTTAACTGCTATATAGGGGCTTAAGATAGCAATGAAAAAATAGAGCATACAGAAATTTTAGGTCAATCAAATTACTGTGTGCTACTGTGATGGTGGACATATAACATCATACAGTTTATGACATATGAATCATAGAGCCTAATGCAAGCTTTGGACTTCGGTTAATACAGCATACTGATACTGTTTCTTCAATCAGAACAAATCCACCACATCAAAGCCTGGTGTCAATGGTAACCAAAACTGGAGGATACAAGTATGTGAAAATAAGAGATTTATTTCTTCTCAGTTCTTCTATAAACCTAGAACTGTTTAGTGAGTAAAGTTTATTAATTAAAATAAGAGGTATTAATCATAATACAAATGACTGCTCATTTCACCTCATTAAAGTTTAGAACTTCTGCCCAGAGGCCTTCCTGGACCTGGGATACTCCGACAGGTACCCACCATAACTGTCATCTGAGAGGCTTCACCCAGCAAATAATGAAAACGGATGCAGAGACCCACAGCCAACCATTAGGTGGAGCTTGGGGAATTTTGTGGAAGAGGGGGGAGGAAGGATTGAAGGAGACAGAGGGGTCAAGGACACCACAAGAAAAGCTACAGGACCAACTAATCCAAGCCCTTGGAGGCTCACAGAGACTGAACTGCCAACCAGAGAGCATGCATGGGAAGGACCTAGGCTCTCTGCACATGTGTAACAGTTATGCAGCTGGATCTCCATGTGGGACTCCTAAAGAAGGAGCAGAGGCTGTCTCTGAGTCTGTTGCCTGCCTTTGGATCCCTTTCCCCTAACTGGGCTGACTTGTCTAGACACACTAGAAGAAAATGTACCTAGACTTACTGCAATTTGATATGCCAAGGCTGGTTGTTATCCATAAGAGGCCTCTCCTTTTCTGAGGAGAAAGAAAGGGGGGGTAAGGGGAAGGAAGAGGGAGTAGTGGGAGGAGAGAACAGAAGGAAAGATGTGATCGAGATGTTAAGAAATTAAAAAATTAGAACTTCTATCAAAAGGTATTGAGAACAAAGAGTAGGTGCAGTGAGATGGCTCAGAGGTGAAGGCACTTGCCACCAAGTCTGACACTCTGAGTTTAACCCCTCAACACCCGGAATCCTCATAGTGGAAGAATAGAACTGACTCTAGAAAGTTATCTGTCTCCTGACTTCTATGTGTGCGTGCACACAAAATTAATAAAAGTCATAAAAATGTTAAAGGAACAAACATGGCGACACATGGCCTTAATCCCAGCACTCAGGAGACAGAAGTGGACAGATCTCTGAGTTTGAGGCCAGCAAGTTCCAGGACAGACAGGACTACACAGAGAAACCCTATCTCAAAACAAAATAATAAAAACAAACAAAATATACACTGGGAGAAGACAGCAGGCATACTTAAGCCACACAAAAAATTCAACTGTAGACTTCTGTCTTAGTCACTGTTCTATTGCTGTGAAGAGACACCATGACCAAGGCAACTGTTGTAACAGAAACCATTTAACTGGGGTTTTAAAGTCTCAGAGGTTTAGTCCATTATCTTCATGACATGGAGCAAAGAAGCAGGCATGGTGCTGGAGAAGTAATTGAGAACTTCATCTTAATTCCCAGGCAGAGAGAGCAAGAGACTGAGTCTGGCATGGGCTTTTGAAACCTCAAAGCCCACCCCCAGTGACACACTTCCTTCAACAAGGTCAGAACTCCTAATCCTTCTAATCCTATCAAACAGTTTCACCCCTGGGTGACTAAGTATTCAAATATGTGAGTCCCAGGGGGATGGGCATTCTTAGTCAAATCACAACTAAGTTAAAAAGGAAGGACAAACTCCTTATTTGACAAGGTTTATCACAAAGGAGACTGTCAAATCCAAATGGACAAGAAGCATGAAAAAGTCCAACATTTTTAGTTACCAGAAAATACGCTAATTAGAAACACAATTGGCAATCTACACACATCCACTGGTGGGGGGAGGGGAGGAATGATAACATCAAGTGTTAATGAAGAAACAGCAACAGAAGCCACAAAAAGCCAGTGGGAATATAAACTGGAAAAGTAATTTCTTACATAACTAGACATGAACAAATGCTTATTCGCCACAGATAGGGCACAACCCACAGATCATAGAAATTATTCCACCCCAGTCTATCTCAGTGAAATAGTGAGTATATTGAGGTTATTAATAGGAACACAGGTGGGTTTATGATTAGGTTATTTACATGAACATGGGTAACTCAAAGGCAGCATTACCCAGAAGCCCAACCTGAGTGACAAATCAAGAAAGCTGCATCCCTGGAGCTTCCATTGCAAAGTCTGTCCTCAGTAAATGTTACTACTTATCTAACCTTGGGAAGGGGTATTGTGAATCCTGTAAACTTCATAAGCATCCTGAGCCTTGTAAGTTTCACTTATGTCCGGAGTCTTATGAGTCTCTTCCTTCCCTCAAGGAAGAAAGATTTCATTTAGCTATCAATATCATGTTGGAAATATTTTTGCTTGATCTATGTTTAAGCAATTCAACCCATTTATGCAAGTTGAACAGAAATGCAGAAGGATGTACACAACAGTTAAGAGAATATTCTTAGGATACTTTTAAAATCCACAAAGTAGGAACAATGCAAAGATCATTAGCAGAAGAATGGAGTGTGGGCTATCTATGAAATGGAGCACCATACACCAGAACAGATGCTGATTTCTATGTGTAACAAGACAAGTGGATAGCATTGATAAACACCATCTCATTTCATTTATATGAAATTTGCAAAGAGGCCGTGCAAATTTATGGCAAGAGACAGGAACCAAGCATCTGGTTGTTTTATATCTGAGGAAGGATATGTTCATTGTTACCCGAAGGCTGGCAATCAACAAGAAGGCCCAGAGTGGCCACCCTCCCTAGCTTGTACATTGTCTAGCTAATATGTGACAAGAATAACTCTGTGAAGTGACAGTCTTACAGACTTACAGAATCTGAAACCCACCCCTGGTGACTAAGTAATCAGGACAGGATGCACACCATCCACCCTTTAGCTTCAGAAAGAATACCAATGGGTCTGGGCACACCCATGACCACAGACAAGCCCTCTGAGGACCCACTTTCTTTGTGCAGTCTGCTCCCTTTTCCTAACCCATTGTCTCTCAAAGTGATTGGACTTACTGTGAACTGAAAAGTCAACTTTAGTTCCAGTAACAAAGTCTTTGGAGTGGGCACCTTTGAAGGAAGTAACAACACTGTCAGAGGCAAGAGCTTGGACTCTGTGATGCCAGCCATGTTCTATAACTCTCTTTGGATAATTAACAGTAAATCTAAGATTGTATCTTTTCCAATACATATGTTAAATTCAAATGAAGGAAAACAAAAGATTCAGAGCTGCTTAAAGCAAACAAGCATAAATTATATGAAAGAGCCAGAAAAAAAATCCTACGTCACCTTTGATTGACTCACTGCACTAAAACATCCTTGAATATTCAAGCTAAGATATGATGATCTCCAATTTCCAAGAGGCCCACATACTGTTCCTAATCCAAGGACAAATTGAGAGACCCACCTGATACCAAGATTTACTTTCCTAGGTTCAAACATGGGCAAGGTGGGGGGTGGAGAAATGAGGGATTGGGGAAGCTTAACCAAAATGAAGGCTATATAAAAAAGCTATCCCACAGCCTGGCTGCGCCTGCTGCAGTCAGCAACAACAGCACAGTGCTGTTCAGTTCTCACTGTGCAAATTATGTCACGGGCACATGATTCATGCTCTGAGACAGAAAGTGGCAGTAAATATGTACTTACAAAATCACAAGTCTAGGGTGGCAAGAAGAGATCGGAGCCTAGTTGCCTTAGCTGCAACACTTAGATGATCAAGAACTACAGTAGGCTGCCTCCAAGCCCACAGAGGCAGCTTACCTTAAGGATCAGATGAGTCTAACCACAAGCATGCTCAACAATACTTCAGGCTACATGTCACTTGTCAGTGCATTGCATGAATGATCTAGAGAGGAGTCATATGGCAGATTGGGCTTCTAAAAATCACTGAGTGCTTTAATGAAGTCAGGCAGGCAAGACTTGCTGGGACAACTCATCTAAGAACCTGTAACTGTGCCATGTAGGGCCATGTAGCAGGCTGCATGCTGACTTGGATGAGCAAGGAAGGGGCACTTCTGAATCATCATGACCACATCCTGCCCCTCCCTCAGCTGTTCCCTAGAAACTGTCTGTCAATCTTCTGGGTGAGTTCTTCATCTGAAATCTAGGTATGCTCAGTGCAGCAAACACCTGTGAACCTAGGTCCATCTTGCAGGAATATTGTGACCCTGATTCTTTTGATGTAATAGATGTATGAGGTTCTCTCTACGTGTGAAACTGATGTCTGTGCATGCAGACTTGGAGCTGGATTTGGGGATATTTTTTCACGTTGTGTTTTGATGGATATATAACCAGTATCTGTTTCTTCTTATACCAACCCCTAAAAGATGGCTTTAACGGATTTAAGTCAGAAAGAATTGTCGAACAGTACTAGCCAGAAAACAACTTGGGAGGAATGTGCTCCTTCTGAGAACTGTAAGAAACATATTCATTATTGATGGAGACTAGGCAAGTCTCATCCTCTCCTGACTCACCAGGGAAGAATGTGTGGTAGGCAAGTCAAAAATCCTCCCAGACACCTTCAGATGCAGAATAAGAGGAAAGGTCAAACTTTTTTCTGGGGAAAGGCAATTTTATAAAATTAGTACTTGCTGAGTGTCCCGGGATTTGAAATGTTAGGTACTTAGTACAGGATTCGGGAGAGTTTGATTCAGGCAAGCCTGGACATTGTTCCAAAGGCAAGGAATAATTTTAAAAGGCTTTTTGACTTAATAAACTACTTCCAACTTCTAAAGGGGGTAGATTTATACACGGTGCTAATGTTGACAGGAAATCCTAAACACTCTAGTATACACTAAAATTGCTTTGGCTGCTCCATGTATTTTATGGGTCCATTCAAGTGTTGTTTGTTTGGTTTGGTTTCGTTTTGTTTTCTGTTTTATGAAAAAACCATTTCGCCATTTTGACAGGAACTGCCTTCTCTCAGGACTGCTTTCCCCAGCGTGGGCATCTGAACAGTATGGAACCTTCTACGCAGGTTATTATCTTCCAGTCCGTTAACACAAGTATGCTTCCACTTAATTGTATTTTTCTCAGTGTTATATAGTTTTCAGTTTATATCTTTAACCTATATGGTATTATGCACCTTTTTTTGGATAGCTCACTGTTAACATGCGTCAATGCTAGTGATTTTTACATATTGATTTTTTTTTTTTTTTTTTGGCCTACAACTTTCTAACAGTATCTTGGTGGAGTCTTTTTGGTAATTACGATTTTGATGTCTGTAAAGACAATCTCACTTTTTTCCTTTTCTGTTAGGATGCTTTTGATTTCTTTCTCTTGCCACATTGCGCTGGCAAACTTTTACTATGGAAATAACCCATGAGAGGAGGAACTCTTGTCTCCTTTCCGTTCTCCGAGGAGGAGTTTCAAGAACCACATTATCGTGAGCACGACATGCAGAGTCTTCCCTGGGTCCAGGTACATACAGTTCTTCTGGACCTAGCTTGTTCAGTTTTAATCAAAAGGACCTTAAATTTTGTCACTTTCTCCTGCATCTAATGATATGACCATACGGTCTAGATATGAAGTGTCCCTCACTGGATTTTTAAGGCTAGGTCTTCAGATAGTGGCATCATTTGGAGAGCTATGCCAGGTCTTGAAGGTAAAGACCTAGCTGGAGGAAGCAGGTCAGCAGAGGGAGGTCCCCGGGAATACAGAACCTCTGTCACTTCCGGTCTCTCTCCTGCCATACAGGAATATGAACCGATGCTTCCTCCATCTGTTCCCACTACTACCATGTTCTCCAGCTCCTGGGGTAAAGCAACTATGGACTAAGACTCATGAAGCTGTGAACCAGAGTAAACCTCTTACTCCTTGTTTCTGTCAGGCATTTTTGTTTCAGCAAAGCAAATGTAACTAATACTTATAGCATGCGTATTTTTATACTATAAATGTAATATATCACAGTCCAAGTGTTCTTGTATCTTAGGGACAAATCTTACTTTGTCTTAGTGAATGATCTTTTTACTGGCTTGCCAAATTTGATTTGCTCATATTTTGTTGAAGACGTCTATATGTATGGTTGTCAAGAATATTTATTCTTTTCTTTTCTTGTAGTATTTATTTCTGGCTTTAGGGTCAGGATAATGCTGAACTCACAAAATGAATTCAGAAGAGTTTTCTCCACTTCAGATCTCTCATTAACTCTGTAACTCAATACAGCAGCTAGTCAGCAAGCCCCAGGGGATCCTCCTGTCTCTGCTCATCCAGTATGGGAATTACAAGTGTGTTGTCATGCTCAGCTTTTTATGTGGGTGCTAAAGCTCTAACACCAGATCCTCACTTGCAATGCAAGTGTCCTACCAACTGAGTAACCTCCCCACCTCCATTTCTGCTTTTATCTTTTTTTTTCTTAGCCAAAAAAGTTAAGAATTTGTGTGCTGGCTGGTTTTTCTCAACTTGACACAAACCTAGACATACTTGGGAAGAGAGAATGTCAACTGAGAATCACCTCCATCAAACTGGCCTCTGGGCATGGTTGTGGGGCATTTGCTTGGTTACTGAGTGAGGTGAGAAAAGCAGCCCACTATGGGTTGCCTCATCCCTGAGCAGGTGAACCTGGGCTGTATAAGAAAGGTAGACAAGCAAGCCAGGAGAAGCAAGCCAATGAACAGTGTTCCTCCATGATCTCGGTTTCAGTTCCTGCCCCAGATTCCTGCCTCAAGTTCCTGCCCTGGATTCTCACAGCACTGGACTATAAGCTATAAGAGAAAATAACACCCACTTCCCTAAGTTGATTTTGGCCAGTGTTTTATCACAGCAATAGGAACCTAACTAGAAAAGCTTGCCAATTTTATCTCCTTTCAAAAAAGTTAAATTTAGATATTTTCTCCATTATTTTAATACTTTATTATTTTTGTTCTGATCTTTGCTATTTTTTTCCTGCTCACCTTTTTGGTTTTGCTTGCTATTTTTCTACCTTCTTGAGAGATAGGGCTACTTAAGTTTGTTTGTTTGTTTGTTTTAATAAGCATTTGTTGCTATTAACTTCCCTCATGGATTTTGACATGTTGTGTTCCCATTTCTGCTCATCTCAGGAAGCACATTTTCTGATTTCCCTTTCAATGTCTTCTTTGACTCATGTTCACAAAGCATATTGCTTACTCTCCATGTATTATGAATTTCCTGACAGCCTTCCTGTCGCTTTCTATCTTAATACCACTGTGACAGAGAATGATACCTGACATGATTCTGAGGAAAAGATACTTGATGTGACTCAGCCCTCCAATGTTTCAGGCCTTCTTTTAAAGCTGAGCCTGTCCTAGAGAATGGACTGTGCTGGAGAAGAATGAGTTCTCTGCTTCTGCTTGACAGGATTTTCTTCAGTCTTGCAATTCCATTTGTTCTAAAGCCTGATTCTAATCCGACCTTTCTTTACTAACTTCCAACCTGAAAGATCTGTCCATTGTTGAGAAGTTCCCCAGCTCTGTTGCATCACAGCCTGCATGTCCGGATCCTGTAATATTCTTTTTATATTTAGCTGTCTCTATGTTGGCTGTATGTGTAATTTTACTAGCTTCTTGATTCACATTATTTATCATTGAATAATGACCTTCTTTATCTATGTTTACAGGTTTTCAATATGTATTGTGTGTGCATCTCTTTAAGTGTATGCTGTGTGTGCGGTTTCTTGCAGAGACCGGAGGGTATCAGAATGGACCATCCTATGTGGGTGCTGGGAGCTGAACTCCACTCTCTGGAAGAGCAGCAAGTGCTGTTAACAACTCACCTACCTCGCCAGAGCTGCTTTCATAACCTTTTGCTTTGACCATTTAACCCATGTAAGCCCAGCTACAGTCCTCTCCAGCCCTTCTGCCTCTCTCCATGACACTTCAATGTTTGAAATATCTTCTCCTCCCTTCGCTTTCCATGCACATGTCTCCAGTTCTTTGGGTACCATTACTTGACTTTATTTCTTTCCTTGTGTGTTTCAATTCTATAGCTCTGCAGTCTTACGTTTTGCATCGGTGCCTGGGCATCTCAAGAAGGAGACCCTTCTTCTAGCTTTTACTGGTATTTATACAGAGATGGATCCACACTGGTAAGCCTGAGTTTCCAGATGGCCAGCTGGGTGTGTCCATGGAGAGGGAATATGTACTATCAAGTTCTCTAACTATCCTTGACCTCGGCTCTAAAGTCAAGTGGAACCAATGGCTAGGCTATGGTCTCTAGGAATACTATAGGTGCACTGTGAAGTCAGACAGATTGCTAGCTAGGCGCTAATTATTGCTAATCATTCAGGGTCACAGACTGGATTCTCTGCCAGGCCTCACAACAATTAACATTCTGTAGTTGACCAAGACTGCCAGCTAGGGCTTGAGTTTGGGTAGAACCACTGCTTAGAATGGGTGGGTCCAGAAGCTACCCTGCGTAAAAATTCATGGTTGAGGCTTGTCTCCTCACCTGGGTGGAACCCCAGATTCCAGACTAGTAGACCTTTCATCTGTGTTTCTACAAGTGATGAGCTTGGCTTTGTGGGTGGGCTGTGCTGTTGGCTGGTGTCTCTACCCCAGCACCAGTGCAGTCAGTAGCACAGAGCTGCCTCTGTGTTCCTCAGGTTCCTTAGTTCTGCCTGAACTCAGAGGCCTCACCCTGCAATTACACACAGTGTTTCCCTTGAGGGGAGGCAGGAATGCGCTTCCTGGTAGCATCTCAGAATGCTAAGGAAGCTAGCTAGTCTGCTGGGCTGTTTTCTTAATGTGGAAATTGTAGGTTCCCAGCTCTCTGTATGAGAGAGGTGAGAGGTCAGAGGTCAGAGAGGAGGCCATGTGATCTGAGACATTTGTCTTACCCTTCTATGCAAGTCGGCCATGTAGTTTTCTCAGGTTCATTCTCAAGATGGAAGTTTTCACAAAGGTCTTCTCATCCATGGGAATGTGATGGCTACTTTCTACAGTGGGGAGGTGGAGCCCCTACTCTGCCATCTTGCTGATGTTACTCCCTCCAAGTATCTCTGTATAAACTTAAAATTTTCCCTCTGAAGCCTGTTAACCTCAAACTTGAACATAACATAAGTTCATATAGCCAAAACTTTGAACTATTTCCAGAAAATCTCGGAAGATTAATAAATGAAATAATACAATGCATAAAAATCAAGGGTAGGAAGCTAGTTTGAACAGAGGCACCAAACAAGTTAAACAGTAAGCTGAGACCAGCAGCTTCTGAATTGAAGCTTTAGCTACAGGCTAAACATAAGTTTCTCTCTTCACTGACCACTGGAAAGATAAAGATCTAATAGTTGTTACTGTGTGCCTACCATGTGTCACATACCATGCTAGAGGTTAGACTAAGACAAAGTCTACTCCTGAAGAATGTCTAGCATATAGGGGAAACCATTACACAGATGCTACAGCAGAGGTCCAGACTAACTGTTATCAGACAGAGGGATGAACTGACTCTCTTGATGACACTAAAGTTCTTGAGGATTAAACTCAGACCTTCCTGCACACAAGGCAAGCATTCTACCACCAATTTACATACCCATCCCTATTCCGGGGCCTCGAGAACGAGCAGGAAGTGCCTGCAAAGCCCTCTAAGTGAGTTTGTTTGTTTGTTTTGGTTTTTTCCCCTAGTTGTGTAAAATTCTTGTTATGCTATTATGGTGATGTTTATATATATCCTTATCTAAAAATGAAGCAGAATCAAATCAATGCCAAATAGGCACTGAATATGCCAAAGACTAACAGGCCTGAGGAGTAGTTGGAGACATTATTTTGACATTCTTCATCCCATACTTTGGACCTGAACATAAAATATTAAGAAAATAATCTATTGTTGGCCCTGGTTTTATTTGGTAATAGCTGGGATTTTTTTCTTTCTTTATTTTGTTCAACCAAGGAACAGATTCAAACTGAACAAAAAAATGTGGCTGATCCACAAAGGTGTCTGTAGAGATGGAAATGACCAGTAAGTAGTCTGAACATCTTGATTTTAGATCATGCTGCTCTACTATTGTTTATTATTTCTTTTCTTAAAGAAAAGAAACTTCAGAAAGATTTCTACAACTTTCGTTGGTAATATGTCTTCTATAATCCCTGGTCTTAGATCTCATCTACTATATGAAATGCAGTACTTTAACGTTCAATTACTAGTTAAAGCAGTATGTGCTGGTACAGACGATGATGAGATTTCTCAAAATCTTGACTTCTTCTAAAGCAGTAGATCACCACAAGGTCTGTGAATTGACTTTGGCCTCCAAAGGTGTAACTCCATCTGCAAATGATTTGTTAAGTGATTGCAAATCCCTTGGGTGTCTAGGGTGACCATCTACTTATGTCCTCTTTCTAAGCTTTGTCACACTTCAAATTAGTCATGTGAATGTACTGGCCGGCCTAGCTGTGCAACAATCGTTGTTATGTGATTTTGTTTTTAAAAACTCACTCATTTGACTATCCTTTCAACTCCTCTCTAAGGATTTCATTCTTACACTAATTCCTTTAAACCTTCCAGTCCCTCCCACCCTTCCAAGGATGCACTTTGGTATGCTCAATGCCCTGTTGTAAGATGTAGGGTGAACTCTGACGGTACTTGGAAGAGTTTTCACAATGTCCTTTGGCCACAAATGGGGAACAGAACAACCTTGAACTTGCCTTAGTACTGAAACGTTCCAGAACTCCTTCTAGCCCTCTGAGATATAACCAATCAACTTCTGAGTTACCACTGAACTCTCAAGGAAGCATATAGTAAGTGTTTGACTGCAGCCAACTGAGTCACTGATTTTTGTGACCTATAGGACACAAAGGGAGGATTTTAATTCATCTCAAATAACAGATTAATTGCATCTGATTGCCTAAGAACTGACTAAAAGAATGAAGCCCAACATAACTGTTAGAGACCATCAGAAGCCCACTACTAACAGGCCTGTCCCTGGATGTGCAGATGTCTCTAAGGTAATCATTTTTTAGGAACCCTTAAACAAGAGCATCTCTTGACAGCTGGAATGTCTTCCAGAACAAACTCATCCTGACCAAGTCCTTGGCAACCAGCAAAAAGATTGCCACATCAAGTGACATTTCAGTACTGTGTTCCTAATTCCTAACTGGCATGAAAAAACATATCACATTAAAACTATGAATGCCTCAACAAGGCTACTTCTCACAAAGAGAGAAAGAGAAACAAACAAGGAAGCAAGAGAAGGAAGGTGATGGATACAGAGGATGGACACATAACTTTGCTTGACTGTGGTAATAACTTCACTGTGTATCAAAACATCATGCTGCAAGCCTTCAATATATACAATAGTATCTTAGTTACGGTTTTCATTCCTGTGAAGAGACACCATGACCAAGGCAACTCTGATAAAGGACAGCATTTAACTGGAGCTGGCTTACAGGTTGTGAGCTAAAGTGCATCATCATCATGGTGGGAAGCATGGCAGTGTTCAGATAGGCATGGCGCTGGAAGAACTGAGAGTTCTATATCTTCATGCAAACAAAGCTATGAGCAGACTGTCTCCCAGCAGCCAGGAGGAGGGTCTCGATGCCCAACCTCATGGTGGCACACTTCCTCCAACAAGGTCACACCTCATAATAGAACCACTCCCTAAACCAAGCATATTCAAACCACAAATAAAGACCACATTATTTGCATTTTTTGTCATCTTGCCTTGAATCAGGAAAAAAATCTCTTGCTCTGTTATTTGGGAATCACTAATGTATATAGCCACATACAGAGCCTGTCAAATCAATCCAAAGTATTTTAGCTTTGCTGTATTTTTAAAGGACGGCTGTGTCTCTCTTACACTGAGGCCTGCTGGCTATAGTTATGGAGTCTTGAATGTCTGAGTATTGTCACTACAAAGAAGTGCAGGTGATGTCATGTGAGCATGTTAGGAAAACTGCTGTAAGAGGCAAGGGAAAGCCAGGGGACTCTACTCCAGGAACATGTGCTGGCCATAGCCACATCCCATGCTGTGCAAGACACTTCCTCAGGAGGCAGGAGGATTGCCACAAGTTTGCACTGGTGTTCAAGGCAGTGGTCTCATCTCAGGCAGGAGAAGAGAGAAGTAATGGGAAGGGCCAGGTTAATGGGGTCAGTGAGAAATTCCTCAGACTTTCAATGACCTAAGGAGCTGAACTCCCAAAGATTCCACCATTTCTGAACAAGAACACGTTGAGGACCAAGGCTTATGTTTCTCGGACACAAACCATAGCAGAGAATTGAATACAGAAGTAGGTTAGTCCGAGGCTTCCATGTTCTGCTTGTATTTTGTGGGTACTTTTCATTTCAGCAATGGGAAGAAATTTCTGTAGATCCAAATGTTATACTTTAAGTCAGAAATCTCCACAACCATCCCTAAGCTCCCCGATGATGTGGATTTGTCTCAGCCAGCTGTCTACTATGTTGTGAAGACCAAGAAAGAATGAGGCATGGGTAAATCCTTTCTTGTGGCTAACTGTGTAGCAAAGTTGTAGATTAGTATGTTAGGGCCCCCAGGAATGAAGAGAGAAACTGCCATCAGGTAAGTGGCTAAGGGACTGTTAGATTAATCTAACGCCACCTACCACCCATGCAAAATGATAAAGTGACTTGGGAAACAGACAGACTGTCTCCAGACTAATGGTTACTTCTTAAAGTATAACTAATAACTACTTCATACAATGAAAAGGCTAGACTCTAGAAATAGACTAGTAAGTAAGTAATCTATTCCAATACTTACTGCTTGGATGATGTTACACAAGTTGCTTCATCTATAAAAACAAACCTAAGTATTAGTGAACTGATCAGGAATTTAGATCAGTACCTGGCACATTATGTCCCCAATGGATGCTGTTATTATCATCAAAAGTAAATGGAGACTTGTGAGATAGCTCAGTGGGTAAAGGCACTTGACATGAAGCTAGGCAACATGAATTTAATTCTCAGGATCTACATGATGGTAGGAAAGAGCCAACTTCTGCAAGCTGTTCTTATATCTCCACATTCACACTGTGGCATTGTAAGACTCTGGTGAGCCTTAGCTTACCGCAGAGTCGGGGATCTATGCAACAGCAAGAGTAATTTATTATTCCAACATGTTAGGGTCATCCTGCACCCAAAGGAGAGGTTGCGACCCCAGATGGCCCATTTGGCAAGTCTTTATACAGTTTTCAGAGCAACAGCCACTAGATAGAATGTGATTGGCAGAACACTGTGACTTTTAAACGGATTGGTCCTTAGGAAATGAGGTAGCAGGGACTCCCCTTGTCTGTAGGTGGCCAACGGTTGGTCTGCCCTTCAGAATGTGTCTGCAAGCTCTAGGCACCTCCCCTACCCAAAGGGGACCTGATGGTGGGTCCCCCACCTGTGGTCTGAGTAATGTAATTAGCCTCTCCCTTCAGGAAGGGAGGGGTGCCTATGTGCTCTATGACCGTTCTCTTCTAGAAGGACAGGGGTCTTGTGGAATATTCCAAAGGCCCTGAACTGACCTCTTCAGCATGTTTGTACATGTGCACACACACAAGGGTTACATGTACACATAGATATGTAACTAAATGCTGTAATTGTTTTTAACAATATCAGGAAAATCCTTTCCCTTAGAGTGAGTGTGCACAAATTTGATCATAATCTGTCCATGGCAAGTTAGTTCAGACAGGTTAAAGAAGGAAGCTACTAAAACCAGACTCGAGACTTTGAGCCCTAACTGGCCTTGTTCTGTACAACGACCTTGACTCTACACTGATAATTAATTCTAGTCAGCTACTTCACCAGGACTTGAAGGTGTTCTAAAGAGAGACTTCAGATCCTTCAAATTTCACCATCACTCTTGGGATAATTATTCAAGAAACATGCCCTCATGGTGGTTTGGAAGCATCCTCAGTCAGTTTATCAAGGGGAAACTACTTGTCCTCAAGGCACACAGTATTGGTCTATTGAGGGAAACATGACTTGATCAAATGGGGTCCAACCAATTTGTAGGGAGCAGACAGAGACAGCAAGCCATCTGTCTGTCCTCCAAACACTGATTCCCCTACTTTGCTAATTGGTATAGGTCCTTGATCTTGAGGTAGCACTTTTGCTTTTTAAGTACTAGTTTAAATATGGTAATCTGCTTCTAACCCCCTTCTTTCCTAAACTCTCTCTGTGTTTAAACTCCAATCAAGCAATTTGACCCCGACTCTGGACTATTTGATTTAGGAGGCAGACAGTGCATGAAAATGGCCTGTAGTGTGAAAAGGGTCATATTGGAGTCAGTATTGCATCAACAGTCAATCTGCAATTAAAAGTTTTGTGTGAAGTGTCATTGCCTTTATGAAAAGCAGGCATTTGGGAAAATGTCTTACTTCAAATATACAATGTTCTGTCTCTTAGCCAAGCACACGTATTTTAAAGAACTGCTATGCAATTAATGTGTTTGGAACATGTGACTGGTTAAAAATAGCAGCACTGTGAAGTTCTAGCTTTGTTCTTTTGCCAGTTTTGGAGGTCTATGAAAGGAAAGGATTTAATAATCATAATGACTAGATAAAACCATTGCTTATGTGTGTTCGTCTGCTTTGTCTCATTGAGTATGTCCAAATCTGTACACAGAATCCAAATCACGGTGGGTGAGCATTCTCATTCTCTCTCTCTTTCTTTTTTTAATTTATTTTTAAGGGTTTTTTTTTTTCATTTTTTTCATACTTTCTTTACATTTCAAATGTTTCCCCCTTTCCAGATCTCCCCTTTGGAACCTCCCCATTCCCTCCCCTTCCCCCTGCCACTATGGGGGTATTCTCCCCCATCCACCCACCTACCCACTCCCGTCATCCCTCTTTGGCATTCTCCTATACTGGGGGATCTAACACCCTCAGGCCTAAGGGCCTCTGCTCCCCCTGATGGATAACAAGACCCTCCTCTGCCACATATGGAGCCAGCACCATGGGATCTTCCACGTGTATTCTTTGGTTGGTGATCCAGTCTCAGGGAGTATCGAGGGGTCAGGCTAGTTGCCACTATTGCTCCCTCCCTGGGGCTGCAAACTCCCTCAGCTCCTTCAGTCCCTTCTCCAAGTCCTCCATCTGGGACCTCACACTCAGCCCTACTGTTGCTGTGAAGTGACTCTTGGGTATTTCGAACTTTTGGGCTAATAACCACTAATCAGTGAGTACATACCATGTTCATTCTTTTGTGACTGCATTACCTCGCTCAGGATGATATTTTCAAGTTCCATCCATTTGTCTGCGAATTTCATGAAGTCATTGTTTTTAATACCTGAGTAGTATTCCATTGTGTAAATGTACCACATTTTCTGTATCCATTCCTCTGTTCAGGGACAGGTGAGCATTTTCGGTTCAATAGACTCTGTATGGTTTTTTATTTAACATTTTACATACATATATATATACACAGAATTATTTCCCATATAACTGAGTTTATTAACAGTAACACAGAATGCAGGAAGTTGCTTAAGAAAGTAAATCTTTATTTTTGAAGTTTACCATAATCTAAACTTTGTTTTCCCAAAATTTTTATTGTTTTGTCTGCTTTTCTGTTTCTTTGTTTGTTTGGTTGGTTGGTTTTTAGAGAACTAGTTTCTTTGTGTAGCCCTGACTGCCTTGGAACTTGCTTTGTAGACTAGGCTAACCTTGAACTCAGAGATCCACTTGCCTCTGCCTCTTTAGTGCTAGGGTTAAAGATGTATGCCGCCACCACCAGACTCCAAAATACAAATTTTTTTTTTGGTTTTTCGAGACAGAGTTTCTCTGTATAGCTCTGGCTGTCCTGGAACTCACTCTGTAGCCCAGGCTGGCCTCGAACCCAAAAATCCGCCTGCCTCTGCCTCCTAAGTGCTGGGATTAAAGGCGTGCGCCACCACTGCCTGGCTCCAAAATGCATTTTTAATTGTATTGTATTCTGTGTAGATAGGTGGTTTTGCCTGCATGTATGTCTGTACATCATCTTCTGTGTGCCTAGTGTCCTCCGAGGCCAGAAGAGTGTCAGATCCCTTGAAATTATAGAGACAGTTGTGAGCCACCAATGGGTGCTATTTTTTTTTTTTTTAACTGAAACTTCATCTGTTATATTTTATTTGTATTTACCCAATATTTAAAAATTATCATTAAAAAACTCAAGGCCAGATAAGTTAAGAGCTGAGTATTTTAAATACATACAAAACTTGGAAGGTAACATATGTAATCTTAACATTAAATGAGAAGGATAAATGACTTCAGAAAACAATTAACACTCTATTCAATAAAACACACCAGTCAAAGGATAGTGATTGAATTAAGTCTTCCACGATCTCATTACCTTCCCTAGGTAAGGTTTGAGAGGTGTGGGGCTCTGTGGCAGAGCTTGCGTTTGGTATACACAAGTCCTAGGTTTCATAAACCCTAAAACAAAACAAAATAAAACTAATGATTGCTTTTAGCAGAAGCTGGTTTCTACGCGGCTTTTTCTTCTCAGCTACTTTGTTTCCAGGGGAGTTGATCCCAACCAGAGGGGTGGGAAGATATACATCTGTCTGTTGGCACAGGTGTCTGAACTGCTCACAAGGTATAAGTTTGAAACATAGGAGTGAAATTCCGTTGCTGGCTTCTGATGAACCCATGGGGGTTGGGGGGCATTGTTCCTTCTCTACTGGGCTTCGTGCTGGAGTAATATAAGGCAGGACTATCAAAGTAAAACCTAAGAGTGAAGCTATAGTTCAAGGACAAAATGAACACCATAGAGACAAGAATTGCGGCTGTTTGGTCTACTGATAGATTTCAGTTCCTAGAGGCTGGTTGCATGGTGGGCAAAGCTGGTAGACACTTGTGAACGTGAGTCACTGGTGGGGAGGAAAGAGGGGTGGAGTAGAAAGAATAGGGGCGGTGTCAAGAGTCTTGATAACATGATTTGAACTGTGATTGCAGTGGTACCTGACACCACTCTATCCCTTGGCTTTTTAGCTCTACAAAAGGATACTTTTATCCCCACCCCCACCCACCCCCACCTCCCCCACCCCCCTGCCCCCCCACCCCCCGCCCTCCCCCCCCCCCCCCCCCCCTCACCCCCCCACCCCTGACCCCAGTACCTGGAGATTGAAACAAAGGCCTTGGAAATAATGTGCAAGTGCTTTACCACTAAATTATATCACCAGCCTCCTCCCCAACCCTCCACCCCTTGTTTAGTTTGTTAGTTTGGATCCTTTGGTTTTGGTTACTTACTGTTTTGCTGTTTGTTGTTTTGCTTCAGTTTCTTTCTTTTTTTTTCCCCCTTTGAGACGAGGCTGTCCTAATTTTCCCAGGCACAGTGTCTTTGCTTCCTGAATCTGGAGCTTACAGTGCTCCACCTAACAGCTGGTTGTTCTTTATATCTCCATCAGCTGATGGAGGAAACCTCTCTGACGAGGCACCAATCTATGAGCAAAGCAGAATATTATTAATCATTTCACCATTGAATTTTATTTTATTATTTTGTTGCCAGTCATGTTTGGTTCTACCCTAGGTCTCTGGGCTATCCAGCTTCTGGTTCCTGGCCATCCAGGCAGTGTCAGGGACATGCCCTACTTTTTATGTGGGTCCTGGAGAAAGACCTCAGTGATCCCATTTGTGAAGCAAGTAATTGACCAACTGGGCCGCCTTCCCAGCCCCCCAGAGTATTTATGTATATATTAATATAGTTGAAAGTGATTCGTTTTGTTCTGAAATACTAAGTGGGGCATTAGGTGGCATCTTAGAACAAAAGATGGACAGGCAGAATAGCTCATGATACAAAAGTGAGACTCAAGAACTACCACTTCTGAGCTGACCAGGGCATGTTCTGTAATCTCTCTGAAACCTAGGGCTGATCTAAAAATAAATAAGTTAATGCACATAAAGCCTTTAATTATGTGGGCTGAAGAGATGGCTGACACAAAGCTTGAGGACCTGAGTTTAGATTCACTATCTCTAAATATCAGATGGGCATGGTGGTAGACAGAGACAGAGATCCCTGGAGGTCACTGGCCAGGCTGTCTAGCCAAGAAGTCAGCTCCAGATTGAATAAGAAACCCTGTCTCAAAAAATGAGGAGGGAGCTGTGAGTTGGCTCAGTGGGTAAAGGCATCTTCCCCAGGCCCAATGGCTGACATGAATTCAATCCCCAAATTCACAGGTTAGACAGAAAGGCCCAACTCTTGCAAGCTGGCCTCTGGACCCCCCACACATACCAGGATACAAGCATATACATATACTTACATTTAAATATATATACTAATAATAGTGATAATGATGGTGACAATGATGATGATGGTGTGGGTATCAATAGAAGAAGATACTTGCAATGAAACTTTGGCTTCCACATGCACAAAACATTAATTTTTTAAATTTATGCACCCACTTTCTACTAAATAGAAAATAAATTTCATCTATTCTCACTTGTATTTTATTATTATTATTATTATTATTATTATTATTATTATTATTATGGTTTTTTGAGACAGGGTTTCTCTGTATAGCCTTGGCTGTCCTGGAACTCACTCTGTAGACCAGGCTGGCCTCGAACTCAGAAATCCGCCTGCTTCTGCCTCCCAACTGCTAGGATTAAAGGCATGCGCCACCAGTGCCCCGCTTCTCACTTGTATTTTAATACATACTATTTGTTTTTCTCTGCCATGTGTCTGAATGTTCCTTATAAATCTGGACAGTGACTATTATACAAGTGACTAGGAAACCCTGGGTTTGAAGGTTGGCCTTTCATTTGCGCGCGCGCGCGCGCGCGCGCGCACACACACACACACACCTGTATAGAACATGGAAAACAGTCACAATGAATTCTCACCTCTACACTTCAGAATAATTAAAAATACACTTAATTTGAAGAGCCAAAGATAACTGAGGCCAAGTCACGAAAAAACACCCAGCAAGAAGAGGAGAACTGCAAAAGATGCTTCTCACACCCAGCACTGCAAACCCTTACAGGGGAGCAGAGATAAATGATTTGATTAGGCGGCCGCTATTATAACAGAAAAATAAAGTAGGAAAAGACTAAAATATTTATCAAGAAATGATGAAAACCGGCTGTGGATAAGGATTCCGGGAGGGAGAGTTTCTGTGTGTCAAAGGAAATCATTGTGTAATGTCAAGCAGAAAGTCTGAGAGGGAGAAAGCAAGGAGACCCACCAGCAAGATGTCACCCTCCCAAAACAGTACTGAAGAGAGACATCTCACTGTGCTGTGGTCTAAACATCTTGCCTCATGACAATGAGGAACTCACTACAGTACTTTTATGTCTTATTCACATTTCTATTAGTCCTTAAAAGTATCCCTGGAGGGCTGGAAAGATGGCTTAGCAGTTAAGAGCACTGACTGCTCCTCCAGAGGTCCTGAGTTTGATTTCCAGCAACCACATGGTAGCTCACAACCATCTGTAATGAGATCCTATGTCCTCTTCTGGTGTGTCTGAAGACAGTGACAGTGTACTCATGTACATAAAATAAATAAATAAACAAACAAAAAAGTACCCCTGGAATTTTGTAAGTGTATCGTGCTATGTGTGTGAGTCTAGGTGCAATGTTTAATCTCATTGGCGTGGACAAGGGAACACTTTGAGGGCACTTTCAAAAAATATTGCTCCACAAGCAAAAATGGTGGCTCATACCTGTAGTCCTAGACCAAGGCAGGAGGATTGCTGTGAGTTTAAGGTCAGCCTGGGCTACATGATGAGTTCTGGGCCAGCCTCACAAGAGTGAGACCTGGTTTAAAAACAGAACCAAACAGAAAAATAATACTTCCACACTAAAAGGTGAATACCTACAATCTCACACACGAGACAATAATAATGAATAATTCTGAATTACTCTCTACACATAAAAACTGAACAACATTTATACTTTTGTAGTTGAGATATTTCTGCTACCAGAACTCTCAGGTAAAGGTGATGTGTGGATGATGAGAACTGTCTATGGACACCTACATTTTTCTCCTTTTTAAAAAATGTGTATTTTAGCCGGGCAGTGGTGGCATATGCCTTTAATCCCAGCACTTAGGAGGCAGAGGCAGGCAGATTTCTGAGTTCGAGGCCAGCCTGGGCTACAGAGTGAGTTCCAGGACAGCCAGGGCTACACAGAGAAACTCTGTCTCGAAAAACCAAAAAAAGAAAAAAAAATGTGTATTTTGAGGTTTGAACTAATAGTCCACTAAAATGTTTTGTTATAAAGCTGATTATACACATTGCCAGGGCTCAGATTTGCGTTCCTTGAAGCATCAAACTTTTTAAAGCAATAGTGTGGACTAGAATGCCAGAGATAAGCAAAATGAAAGTAGATGAACTCTGATATTCATTAACCTAATATGCTTTGTCTAACAAGGCTAGACATCTTAAAGGAACTGACAGTCTTGCAAGATTTCCAGGACTTCCTGTGTCCAATGAGCCACTGTTGGTAATTTCTGTACTTCCACTTCCTCTCCAGTTCTGTTAGGCAGCAGCTTTAGAGTACACAAATACTTAAATAAACTAAAGGGGTACATAATTACTTATTTAGTACTCCAGCAGATTAAATTTGAAATTGCTATTTTACTTTTATTTTCTGTGTATTAGTGTTTTACCTGAATGTGTCTATGCACCAGTGTTGCAGTGTCTGAGGGAGCCGGAAGAGGGTATGGCATCCTGCAGGACTAGAGTTACAGATGGTTAAGTGACCATGTGGGTGGTAGGAATTAGGTTCAGGTCCTCTGTAAAAGCAGCCAGTGCTTTTAGCCACGGATCCATGTCCCCAGCCCAGGGTAAATTTCTTTAGAGATTCCTGTAACTATTCTTATGCTCTCTCTTGGGTATAGAATGTTTACTTTATCGCAAAGACAATCATCACCACTCCTTAATTTCTTTAACAGGATATGGAAAAGCAAACTCTTTGTTGAAGAATAACTCTAAAGATAATTACTGAGATAGGTTTCTGTATGGGCGTGGCATACACATGTGTTTGCATGTGCCTGTGGGTGCACATGTGGAGGCCAGAGGGTATCTTTTCTCTACCATTTCCACCTTGTTTTTTGAAGCAGGGTCTCTCACTGAACCCAGAGCTCACCAATTGCCTAGACTGCCTGGCCTTTGGGCTCCCAGGATCCTGGTGTCTTCATGTCCCAGTACTAAGATCACAGCACATGTTATCATGGCTGACTTTTTATGAATGCTAGGGATCAGAACTCAGATCCTTATACTTGAACAGCAAGCATTCTACTTGCTGAGCCTTTCCCCAGCCCAGACAAAAGTAAGAGCAGCAGTGGCTGCCTCCAAGTTCTGCTCCTGAAACCAGCAGGTGGGCTTTTACCTGACATGGGAGTTCTCAAGCTTCAACCCAAAGCTCTGAATCAGAAATTTCTGGAGGCTGGGCCAGCAGCCTGTATCTGACCAGCTCTCAGAGGGTTCCAGTGATGATAAAATTTAAGAACCTTCCTCAAAATACAAAATTGGTGCTTTAGGGTTTTGTTTTCTTTTATTTCATTGACAAGGTCTAAGTGTGTAACCTGGAAGGCCTGGAACTCACTATGTAGACCAGGCTTGCCTTGAACTCACAAAGACCCACCTGCTTCTGCTGCCTCAGTTCTGAGTAGCTTCTGTTACTACACTTGGCTGATTATACCCTTTGTATGGAGAAAGAAAACGAGACTCTGAGAAACTAAAATGGCTTCTAATGATTGGGCTGGTGAGAACAGAATGAAGTCTTGAGCCTGTTTGTTGTAACCCTTTCTATCCACATCATTGAAGTTATCGTCTTAAATAACTCAAGGTTGTCACTGCATGTGCCTACTTCCTAAATAACTCAACATTTACTTCTTAAATAACTCAAGGTTGTTACTGCATGTGCATAATACTTGGGATGCTTTGTACAATGGTCCCGTGCAGCAGAGCTGTGCCTAAGGTAGTAACAGTCTGCAGCCCCTCGTAGATTTCCTGCACGCTTGCTTTTTATTTATTCATGAAAAGGCATCACAGAGTAAAACAAGGCACAAAAATCAACTTGGTTTCCAACCCTCTTCATCCAAACATGCATGATGCTCTTTCTGCTATGCCACAATGTGTTCAAACTCCTAGAGCAGAAAAGTGGGAACATCCTCAAGGTCCATCACAAGGGTGTGGTTAACCAAACTTCACAACCAGAATGTCTTCGCCTTGCCCATATTTGTTTATATTTATGAAGTATTACCTAATTATAAACATCCCATCCTCTATAATCAATTATGGAATCATTTCAAAGAAGCTTCTCGTAATTTTAGCCTAAACTACCTCTACATAAACTGCTTGAATTCCTCTCACTGGGTGGGGCTGAATTTTCCTTCATAACTTGAAGCACTCTTTCTGGATTTTCATACTCGAGGAGTGTACAGAAAATGTCTCTCGGGTGTACATTTCAGGATTTTACAGAATGCTTAACGAATCCCCCAGATCACTTCACTAACTTGGTTGTACCCAGGATTTCTTCACCTCCTTTTGTTCCTTAAAACAAAAGGAGAGTCTGGAAGGAGCATGTAGAGTAGCTATTCTCAACCTGTGGGTCGAGACCCCTTGGGAGTTGAATGACCCTTTCACTGGGGTCACCTAAGACCATCGTAAAACAGATATTTACATTTAGATTTTGACATTAAGTAGAAAAATTACGGTTATGATGTAGCAATGAAAATAATCTTACAGTTGGGGGCACCACAACATTAGGAGCTGTATCAAAGGCTCACAGCTTTAGGACAGTTCAGAACAGGTGAGGTAGAGCAAGGACAGCCCTACTAAATAAGGCAGGGGTTATCTGTCTAACACTAACCCTCTCCATCACTCTCTTTCTCTCACTCAAAAGCTGTTAAAACCCCAAATCTTCTAGGAAGCTGGTCATCAGAGGCTCTCCACTAAGATGGAGACAAATTGCTCTCTACACTGGTTCCTCTAGCCCTGAACCCCCATCTGCTTAATGCCCAATAGGTAATTAATGAGCTGTGAAATGCCTTCACAGTCAGGTGCCTTCTCTCTGTCAGAGAT
Source organism: Rhynchomys soricoides (assembly GCA_019843965.1). Lineage (NCBI taxonomy): Eukaryota > Metazoa > Chordata > Mammalia > Rodentia > Muridae > Rhynchomys > Rhynchomys soricoides. The sequence continues at coordinate 526,580 of JADRCH010000275.1, read as the reverse complement.
CCCCTCCCAACACACCCTGTTCTGGAAGGAATAAAAAGATGAACTGGAGGAGGGGGGGGGAGACTTTAATTATGCATATTGAGATGAGCAATGGTGAGTTCATTTGTCAGGATAGTTAAAAATTACTTAAAATCGGAGAGTAAGAGTGGCTTCTAAATACTGAAAACAAGATGTGTAATTTCTGAAATATGTAAAACGAGTGATTCACATATGAAGCTTTAAGAAGTGTAGGAAGCAGGATATAGACTAAGGGGAGGTATACGTGGGTTGGTAACTGGGAAATACCCATAGCTCAGCCTGTACTTTGGCCCCAGATGAAGAGAGAAAAGGGGGAACAGAAGGAGCACAAGTGAAGGGACAGTAAGGACAACAGTCATAGCTGCATTTGCTTGTGTGAAGGGACCCAGCTTTGACAGCTTGCCACCTTTTTAAAAGTAGGAGTAGTTCATAGAATTACTGTGATGATTAATCTCCACTGTCAACTTGATTGGATTAAGAAACACCTAGAACAGAAATTAGGCGGTCCTTTGGGTGTGTCTGTAATGGAGAAAGCCCTGCCCAAAATGTGAGGGACACCACTCCCAAGGAGTGGGGGTCAAGAACCCAATAAAAAGTGAAAATGGGGATAGCTGGATGAGGCAGCATTCGCCTGTCTTCTGAATTTAAATGAATGTGAGCAGATTCCCACCACCTCATCAACGAACTATCTCTAGGCCTGAGTAACAGTAGACTGTAGTCATTATTGGCCACAATAAATCCTTTCTCCCCTAAGTTTCGTTTGTCAGGTATTTGGTCATAGCAACAAGAAAACAACAGATGTAAACACTAACTTGGGTTACTAATGGAGACTTCACAAAATAATTCAGCTCTCTGGAGTTGGGGAGCTGTCCCAGCATAGACAAGCACTGGCTGCTCTCCCAGAAGATGCAGCTTCAATTCCCTGCACCTACACAGCAGCTCTCAACCATCTGTAACTCCAGTTCCAGTGAATCTGATATCCTTTCTCACCTCTCTGGGTCCTGCACACACATGGTGATGTATGCAAGCAAAACGCCCATACACATAAAAAATTTTTTTAAAAAATGTATGAAAGAATGTGGAAGTTCTGAGACAAGTTCATTCAGAGCAGCGCTTCACTTTAGATCCCAGGGGCTTGCCTGTATTGATGACTTCTCCACAGTGAAGGTGCCTTATCTGTACAAACCAATGAGGATACAGGAAGAGAGAGAAAGTGGCTCTTCTTTAGGGTCTTGTGCTTTTGGAGGCACGGTCTCTTTGTGAAATCAAGCCTGGCCAAACTCATTTATAAACTAAATGGCCTCCAACTTCAGGTCCTCCTGCCTCGGCTTCTTGAGTGCTATGATTACTGACATGCCTCAACACACCAGCTAAGAGCTGGCTCTGATCTTCCCCCACAATTCCCCAGCCCACCCTCCAGCTTGCTCAGCTAATGGAAACTCTGTTATGTTTTCCACTGTCCCATAACTTCTTGGTAATGAAGAAACCACCAACAGAAGACACTGTGGTTCTTGGAACTAGCAGGCTTTTTGTGTTGTTTTATTCTTCTTCTTCTTTTTTTTTAAGTATATTTGCTAAGCAACTTCAGTTGCCTTTTTTCTGATTCTCTCTGTTCTAATAAATGGAGTTAATGATTATATCAAATTCCAGGGTGTGTGATGTTACACATTTATTGGCATTCCAGTGCGGTGAGTGAGCAAGCACGGGTCATCATTGTGCTCAGTCTTTTCCTCATAATTCCTTGCTCTCTCAGATTCACTTTCCCACAAAGCAAGACCTTTTATTGCTAACTTAATATAATCTCCAGCAATTGCAGTTCCCGGCCGTCTTTGCAGGTGGTAGCTACAGTTAGTGAAATGTTTACAGCAAAGTTATGAGAGCTTTGTAAATATCATAACTGAGCTATTCAAAACAAAGGCACAATTTGACATCTAAAAATAAGCCAACTGCTGAAAATAACTAAAAATACAAACTAGAGAGGCTTAAAAAAAGACCAGTTATTTAATATCTATTTAGTGCCCTCTGGTTGGAGTGGCCGTGTGACACCTTGGATGGTAATGGTGAGTAAGGAAAGCCATGCTTTGATTTATTCTCACTCTAGTACAGACGGGAAGGTAAGGAGACAAGTTGACACACAGGCTACATGAGCGGGAGAGGAGGCTGCAAAGCCCCCATTCCACCTGAAGCCAGTATCCAGTGCTTTCTCGTTCATGTTGAGGACAGAGTTGAAGCTTCCACACTTCCACAGTAGACAAGGCGAACCGCTCGTAGGAACTCTTAGTCCACTGGGTGAGGCATTTTAGCCAGGGTACAATGAGACAAGGGCTTTGAGAGAAAGCACACCTAAAATGCAGTGCAAAGATCAAAGGCAGAGCGATTGATGGTTTGGAGGTGGGGCGTAGAGAGGGACTGTGGTCTATGAAGAGGGGGGCAACAGAAAACATGTGACCTTGAGGCTCCAAGTAAAGGGAGAGTAAAGATTCACTGGGCATAGAAATAGAGATGAAGAAAGCTGAGCAGTTCAGGGAAGGAGAGAACCTTGAGGTGAGCTTTGAAGGCACAATGGGGAACATTCTCAAGTATGTAACCATATATGGGTGAGAGGCCAGAGGTAATTAGAAAGCTAGGCTTGGCCATAGGATGAAGGGGATCATATGCTAACTAAGGAATTTTGACCGGAGCATTTCTTGCAGGCCATGGGGAACTTAAGGTCTTTTCCTCCCTTTTAACAATTTTATGAGGCCAGTGAGTAGTTAGGAATGATCGCACTATGAAGATGAATGGACATTAACCAGAGGAGGGAAGTATTGACCTGATCCTCCGAGCACTTTATATGGCATCAGTGTCTTTTGGGGAGGAAAGGTTAGCCTCTGTGATCAAAGGAAGGGCAGACACCAACCTCTATGCAATCAGGTTTGCTTCACAAGGGACTCAGAAATGGACATTTGGGTCCTCCCCCTGGGGTTGTTAGTCTCCAACCCCTTGCAGGTGCCCACACCAAGGCAGGCTAGCATAAAGCTGAGTTTTATGCAGCTCCCAAAGGAGATGTGTCCTTGTAGGGTTGAGCCAGGCCTCTATCAGCCAAATCAAGTCTATGATAATGGACTTGTAGAAGTGTGGATGCCAAGGAGTCAATCTGTTGTTCTAAATGCCTATCTAAACCCTCTTGAATACTCAGAACATTAGTAACATTTTTTGTTAAATGATTAATAAAAGTAGCTGTCTTAACTTCTTGTGTCAAAGCAATTGTAGAAGCAGTGGTGCTAGCTATTAATGTAATTAAAGCTGCTATATCATCGATAATCAAGCCCACTACCCTCTTGCTTCTGCTTAAAGTCTGACTCACTTCTTCCAGTACTTGCAAGCCTTTTTCAGAATACCAAGGTCCTGTAATACTCACAGGCAATAAAACAAAAGCTGGTTGATAGACCACCATAACAGACGTGCCAGATTTCAGCATACTAACACAATTGAAAGGTGTACCATCAATACAACTTACATTAAATACTGTAGAAGAAACAAAGGTAATTTTAACAAGACCAATTAGTAAAAGATTAGGAGCTTTAACACATGTACTACCACTTGTTCAAAGTCCACATCCTGTCCCAACTTTATCTCTTGCTAACATAACATCATAGAGAACTGCAGCTAACTTCCAAATATGTCTCTGAAAATGTCCAGAACCAGCCTTCCAAATGAAGACTGTCATTTCCAATATTGGATTGATTTCTATACCAGTCCATGATTGAGTCAGAATAACTGGTCTCATTAAAGGAAAGAGAAGAGTCATTATAACTTCTCTTTTTGACTAATTTTTTGAAGGCAGTTTCCATAGTCTCCATGTTCTTTGTCCCACAAGGTCTAAAAGCTTGAGGCAAGACATCTTGTCCAATCTGGGATATAGGCAAGCAAAGGTAGGTCAGGAACAGATGTCCAATACAGCTTTCCTGTCACCATTGTCAGGGCATTCAGCAAGCTCACAGTCAGCATCATTCCTTGTCCCAGCATCAGCATGTCTCATCAATCACTCTGGCAGCTAGCATGAGTTAGCGTCCTGCAGAAAAAACACAAACATGCCTTTTCCCCATATTAAATACCTAATCTGGATCATGCCATATGCCTGTAAGTGGATCCTTCCATTTCACCTAAGCATAAGTATGCCTAGTTGTAAGGTGCCATAGACACTTAGCAGAGAGTTCCTTGGCATCCAAATTTTAAAATTTTAACATAAAAAGCATGATTTAAATAATTTTGTGGTGTACAGAGATATAACTCCCCCTTTTTTATTTTATGAAGATATTATTTTAAAATTCTACAATACCTTGTCCTTGAGAATTACAAGGAATCCAGATAATATGGAAATATTAAATTGTTGACAGAAAGTCTCAAATACGTGACTATAATAGCTAGTTCCATTACCTCTTTTAATCTGATTGGGAAAACCAAGCATAGAAAAACAATGCAGGCAAATTATGTTTTTAGCTGCTTTTCCTATTAAAGTAGTTGCAAATAGAAAGCCTGAAAAGGTGTCAATAGTCACTTGTACATATTTTCCAAAATCAGAAATATGAGTAACATCTATTTGCCATAATTGGTTAGGTATAAGTCCCCTAGGATTAACACCATTATGTGATACAGGTAGAAACTGAGGACATTCAGGACAAGTCTTTACAATTTGACATGCCCATTTTCTAGAACTACCAAATTATTGTCTCAAGCTATGACTATTTTGATGATGTAAAGAATGAGATTGTTTGGCCAACTGTCACTGTGTAAGGCCTATAACCTTCTTGGTATACAAATCTGCTGTGGCACTGCCCTCACTAAGGGGTCCGGGCAATCTAGTATGAGCTCTTAAATGTCCTATAAAATAAGGAACTGTGCGTTCTCTTAAATTGAGTTGTATTTGCATAAATAATTGCAAAATTTGAGAATTAACAGTATCTTAAAAAGGAACAGTTTCAAGTAATTGTAAACCAGGAGTTACATATTGGCTATTAGTATATAAATTAAAAGCTTGATTTTTTTAGTATTTCAAAAACAGCAGCTATAGCGTGTAGTTCAATTACTTGTGCTGAAGCAGGGGAAAACTCAAGAGGATGAACGTGTGATCCAATCACATGTGCTGCCTTCCCATTAGATAAGCCATCCGTAAATACAGTGAGTGAATTTTCTATGGGCTGCATTCGTAAATGTACAGGAAATACAAAAGCCTGCATAGAGGCAAAATGCAACAACTTATCTTTTAAATAATGATTATCAATTTTCCCTGAAAAGTTTGTGCATACAATAGGCCAAATATCAGTAGTTTGCAATAACCAGTTTAATTGCTGTTTGGAATAAGGAATAAATATTTCATCAGGTTCTTTCCCAAAATATTTTCTTGGTTCTATTCTATAATTCTGTATTAACACAGCAACAGCTTCATAATAGGGTGTACAAACTTAACTGGAGATGAAGAAGGATGAATCTATGTTAACTGTCTCTTTTGCCGAAGAACTGCTGTGGGCACGTGAGCTGTAGCAGGGATGCGAACAGCCAACAACTGATCGCAGGCTATACAGTGTGTCTGTTGTTGGCTCATAGCCTCCTCTACTATCTGCAAAGCTATTAGTCCCACATCAGGTAATTGTTGAGGGGAATTAGGATTTGCATCTCCCTTGAGAATATCAAACAGAAGTTTAAGTTCTCCTGTGGTAAGCTTAAGATGAGGTCTTAGACAATTAATATCTCCTAACAACTTTTTAAAACTTTTTAAAAGTAATGTAGGGCCATTCTTTGAGGCAAAACTTTCCAATGATATTGTTTCAGGGGTTCTTTAAAATTACAAGCAAGCTCACTAAAAGCAAACCTTTTACAATCACCAGGATGCAAAGAAACAGTGTAAGAGCAATTCTCTAAATCCATAATTCTGTAAGCATTTCCTGGAATGGCAGCTGGAGTAGGCAAGTCAGGCTGCAATGCCTCTGCAAGTTCCAATCCTCAGCAACCCTTCACAAACCCTGCAACAATCTCCACCTGCCGGATTTTTTCTTAATTGCAAAGATGTGTGAGTTAGAATCCTGAGCCTGTGATCAAACTGCAAACTGCAGCCAATGGAACACTGGCAGTTTAACTTTAATTTTTAAGTTTCCCTTGCAACACCAGAGCACAACCACAACTTTGGAAAGCAAAACTCAACCTCTGACAAATAATCCAGTCTCCCCAAAATCAAGTGATTCACCCCCATGCTACAAAGTTTGGCTGCCAGTTCCTGCACATGAACGCATGACAGTGCAGCCTCTAATACCTCACCAAAGAGACACTGCCCTAAATCCTATCTTTTATAAGTCTGGTTTCTAGGATAAGAATTACATAAAATATTACACAATTTAAACGTATCTTTAGAGACCTGTTTCCCTGGGTTGGCTCATGCCACTGTTGTTGTCTAGAGTGACTCCAACCCTGAGTTACCAGCTTTAAGCCAACTTTCTGTTACCAAAGTTAAAAAACTTTTGTTTGTTTGTTTGTTTGTTTGTTTGAGACAGGGTTTCTCCGTGTAGCCCTGGCTGTCCTGGAACTCAACTCTGTAGACCAGGCTGGCCTCAAACTCAGAAACCTGCCTGCCTCATCCTCCCAAGTGCTGGGATTAAAGGCGTGCGTCACTACTGCCCGGCAAAGTTACAAATTTTTAATCATCCGCAATAACTTATAAGCCAATAATCTATAACCAAGACATGCAGAACAAATTTATACTTTTAAAACCAGTCAGAAACAAAAATGAAGTAGCTACACATTTACTTATTTAGACCAGACAAAATTTTACTTTTTCTAGTTGTAATTTCAAGAGAGGAGCACCTTGTCACCTACTGAACCCAATAATCACAATCACAGAGATTTTTCTAGGAGAAACAGCCATGTGCTCCCTTACCACAGAAGCCAAGAAGCTGCTGGCCCCTTTAAGAGCACCTTGTGCAGATAATCAACCCCTCTCAGGGCTTCTCTAGCTGTGCTTGACTCCTAGCTACAGGTGCAGGACTCCAAAGGCCAATTGAGACTGCTTCCCCCCCACCCCCCTTTTTTTTTGAACATGAAACACAGAGCAACATTTAAGCAACAAAACAAAAATACAAACATAAACTGGTGGACAGATTGGTGCACCAAGAACATACAATACACAGAGAGGAAAGAGAATTAGATGTCCCAAAGGGACTCAGACATCCTACCTAAGGGACCCAGAGCTAGAACTAAGCATTTCCCCTGTAGGAGCCAGAGAGGAGGAAGAACATCTCTGACCTCCTCCTGTCTCTAGGAGAACTCTGAAACAGCTTACATTCGTTTTCTTTACCCAGATTGTCGGGGAGGATTGCTTTTCTCAAACCTATTCTCTCACGTCTAGGGTGTAAACTATTTCTAGTCAGTGTCCAAAGACTAAAAGCACCTATGAGAATTACCTTTGCTTCTCTAGATTTTAGCATAACTCTAAACACATACATAAAGCACATTTTACCATTACCTTGTCCTTCTACAAGGTTTATTCACTGCTGGCCCATCTTTTTTCATCAATAGTTCCTTCTTGAGGAAACCAAGGATAGACATCAATTAACAAATTCAAAGAACTTAATAAGATCCTTTTTTCTTTACCCAAGTTCCTCGTGTCTTGAGGGACTCCTTGAGAGCCTGTAAGAATAAGTCATGCTTACTCAATGCTTGTCCTATATTTGCGTTGCTCTATCTTACCTCAACGGATCAGACTCACAGACCTAGGTGGCTCTGTGGCAATCACAATGTGAATCTTCTCTCAAGACCTTGGGGAAGCGAGTTGATCCTATGGGTGGAGGGACGTCCCTGGGTGAGCAACGTTCAGTCGGACCCCTGTACACAGGCCCCACGTCTGGGCACCAATTGCCCCTGCCTGCGAGCGAGAACCTGGAGAGGAGGTGAAAGAATGGAGGACAAGAAACACAAGGATGGAGAGCAAATTGTGCATTCTGATCAAGCTCTCAGCATCTCATGGCTTTGGCCCCCGACAGTCTTTAATCCTCTAAGTGGTGTGATCAGTAGGATGACTGAGCTAGAGTCCTGCAACTTCATTCTAGACTAAAATGGGAAAGGACAGAGGGCAGAAGGCAGCTTCTCAGAAGGCAGAGCTGAGAGGAAATAAGTAAGAAGGTCACACCATTCCTGGACATCTGAGAGAATGATGGGTTCTGAGTGAGCCATGATTACTGGTAGAGGAATTTGTAACAGTGATCCACAGGAAGGGGTCATGCTGAGTACTCAAGTATGCTGAATTTTGTGGGACCTTGTACTGGCTAGTTTTGTGTGTCAACTTGACACAAGCTGAAGTTATCACAGAAAAAGGAGTTTCAGTTGAGAAAACGCCTCTATGAGATCCAGCGGTAAGGCATTTTCTCAATTAGTGATCAAGGGGGAGGGCCCCTTGTGGGTGGTACCATCTGTGGGCTGGTAGTCTTGGGTTCTATAAGAAAGTAGGCTGAGCAAGCCAGGAGAAGCAAGCAAGCCAGTAAGCAGCATTCCTCCATGGCCTCTGCATCAGCTCCTGATCCTTGACCTGCTTGAGTTCCAGTCCTGACTTCCTTTCGTGATGAACAGCAATTGGAAGTGTAAGCTGAATAAACCCTTTCCTTTCCATCTTGCTTCTAGGTCATGATGTTTGTGCAGGAATAGAAACCCTGACTAAGACAGACCTCTCAGAAGAATTACTATGATCTGTTGGAGATAAAGTCCTGGAGAAAAAGTCAAGTGTGAAAGTCCCAGAAGTGTATAAGCTAGCCTAGACTAGGGAAGAGGAGAAAAAAGAGAGAGAGAATGTTTAAGAACTTTACTTCTGAGGGACAGAAAAAAGGAGTCAACTAGAAGAGACAGAAAACAGATACAAGTGTGTTGTGTGATACAACTTTTCCTGGGGAAATGCAACACATATGTCTTTTCATCCCAAAGAGGGAAACCATCACAGCCCAAAGTACAGATAGCACAGAAAGCCGACTTAGTTAACCAATGAGTTTTGTTGGGGTTACTTTTAGGAATATGGGTGAGGTGTTACTTACAGGAGCAGCAGAAATGACTCAGAGACAGCTGCATCATCAAAGCCCATGCCAGCATGGGTGACAGCTCACAACGCTGGGAACCTGGAACATGTTCCACAGCCTACAGGTAGATTAACACATTGAAGAGTGTCCTTCAGGTGTCTCAGTTGGTCTAAACCTTTTCCAGGAGTTTGGCTGTTTTTTGCTTCTTACAGGAAGCAGGGCTGGCTTTAGAGTCTTCAGATTACACCTGAAGGGGGTTCTCAGCATTCATGGCCAGGAGGCAGGGGCTAGTGAATCTGATCAGTTCCAGGGACTTCCTGAAGCTAGTTTGAGTTGTTTTCCTTCCTGCTTAAGGAGCTTCCTGCAGGATGGAATGCTTTAATCTCAGAGGAAACTGCTATGAAACAAAGGGTGACTAGGAGAGAGCAGTAAACTACATTTCGCAAAGAAGATGCTTTTCTGGTGGACAAATGAGTATAACCATTAGCAAAAATGGAGAAAGGGAAATAGAACTGACTGGTGATCACTGTTGAATATTCTAAGCTTCTACAGAGAGTGCAGGGAGAGGTGGCAGAACTCAGGTGGGGGTAGATTAAAGATCGAACAGAAAACAGCAAGTGGACTGAATCATATAAAATCCTACTAAAGAATGGGATGGAAACCAGATGTGGTGGCACACACCTTTAGTTCTATCACTGGGGAGGCAGAGGCAGGCAGATCTCTGAGTTCAATGCCAGCCTGGTCTATAGGGCAAGTTTCGGGGCAGCCAGAAACTCTGTTTCAAAACAAAGCAAAACAAAAGAAACGAAACAAACAAACAAACAAACAAACAAAGTAAGTCTATTAGTTATTAGCCCAGCAACAGAGGATTCTGAGCTAAGGAAAAATGGCTATTTTAGCTGTTGCCATTCTTAATTTTTTTCTCATTCATGGAATGCCAGAAACAAAAAGATAAACCAAAAACACGAATGTAGGGGAGACAGCTATGGAGGTGTCCTTTTAGAGGATTAATTAAGTGTGTTTCAGTAAACAGTAGAAATCTTTCCTACGGGATACTGGTAAGACCAGGTTTAAGTTTGTTGGTGCAAAGATGACCGGGACAGTGAACCCAAAGGAGGTCATACCTTCTGATCTTCCAGAAGCAACAGGCAAGAAATCCCCGAAAGGCAAGAGAGAAAGCATGCTGAGAGAATGTGGTTAACAAACACCACTGCCCTGTTTAAAAGCATTGCTTCATTCTCTTCGGTGCGATAAAAAAAAAAAAAAAAAAAAAAAAACTTATCTCAAGAAAAGGCAGTTCAATATTTCAGTGGAGAACTTAGGCTAGAGACGTCTAGATACAGAAGCTATGTATAGCATAACTGATAGAGACTTACATAGCATTGCTCAGCTGTCGGGACATAATAACCCCTGAGGTTAGCTTTGCTTTTAAGCAACTCTGGGGTAAATACTGGGTATAGATTTTTGAATTTATTTGGGATAAAATATTTATGAAACAAAACCATTAAACATACAAAAGCATATTAGGCTTTTCTTCTAGTATATGAAACATGCACAGTCTAGGGAAGAGCTTACATGTCTGTCTAGCCTTGTTAGAAATCCGAACCACTGATTATGTGCTCTGCTGAGTGCTGCCTGGATGTCCTGAACAAATGAGCCAGACCCGGTCATAAAAGAAAAGACATCAATGAGACAAACCATCACTCAGAAAGAATTAAGACAGCCATTTTGGATGGTCACCATCAGTTCATTGCTCTTCCTCCCTGGTGTCTGTCCTCTCCAGAGGCTACTTAATCTCATTGAAACAGGACAGCCAGCCTAATTGATACAGAAATCAGAGCAACAAAGGCTCTTTGATCTCCTATCCAGCAGAGTCAAGCTGAGAAAAGGGTCCAGCAGGAAGACCACCTTCCCAGAAGATGGAAGGAAAGCCCAGGAACAGTGACATCTTGTTTTGAGATTTCATGAGTTCGGTTTGTGCAAACAAGAACGGGAAAATAATATATTCACCCCAATAAACAAGTGGTATTTGTTGGCATTTGGTGATAGAGCACAAGACACTGCAGCTCTGAAACCTCTCAGACAATGAGCTTCGGATGAGACTTGTAAAAAAGTCCCATGATGCTTTTTGGCAGGTAAATACATGTAAAGGAAAGGGATAAGCATCAGCCTTCACTGGTGCGAAGTATTGTTCCATTAAAAAGCTTCTGTGGAAAGGACTTAATAAAATGTGATTTAAATAGTATTTTATATGGCTTAATATAGGCAGTCACAAGTGAAAAAAACTGGCTTTCCACTAATCAGAATATCTGTATCTATGAAACTAACCAACAGTGTTGAGATGCTGGGGAAAGCATAGAAATGTATGTTCTACCTCCTAATGCAAAAGGCAATTCATGAATTATATCCATTATTGCTTACACACTTAGTGTAATGACGGCTTCAAAGAGTAGTCCAAGATTATGATTGTAAGGGCAGTATTAAATTCAGCAAATTATAGTCTTTGGGGAGAAACTATCAGAACACTACTATTTGCAATACAGATGATTCCTTTAAAAAAACAACTCTCCAGTGCTTCTGGCAGCTAGACCTCATTCCTGATGTGTGTTAAAATTTTTAAGCTATAAGATATTAGGAAAATAAATCATTCCTCTGTGTGACGTTTTAAAAAAGACTTAGTGTGTTAGTGCATGCATGCCAAATCCCGTGTGTGTGTCCATCCTCACCTCCCACCTTGTTTGACACAGGGTTTCTTTGGTGTGCACACTGTTTAGAGCAGGCTAGCTGGCCTGAGAGCTTCGGAGGATCCTCCTGCCTCTGCCTCACTGCCTCAGTGAGGAGCTCTAGGCTTACAGACAATCTATAGAGAATCTGGCTTGGACATGGGCGCTGGGTTTCTGAAATGAGCTGTAAGCACTTTCCATGTAGAATCGTCTGCCCAACCCCAGCTGATATTTTAAAAGGCTGGAGAAGGAGGAAGGGATACCTGAAACAGTGTCGGGAAGAAACTGAGTCAGAATACAAAATGACATCTTTTTTTTTCCTCGTCAGAGACAGTATTAGAATGAAAAATAAACAAATAACAACAAATGAACATTCGTGAGAATAAATCTTCGAGAGCATGGTTGTCGGATGACACACATTACAGGAATGTCTTATAAGTAAATTGGGGTCCTTTGGAGCTCTTTCTTTCGATAATTTAAAAGTCCAAACTTGTACCAGCAAGAGAGTTCAAACTAGTAAAATACGAATGACAGTTAACTGTACATTACTTTAATATACTGTGAGCCCACAATACATACAGACGATACCAGAGGGCAGAGCATTTCCATCTTCAGCCACTCTGGGCACAAGCTTTCCGTTCTCATTCTGTTTTGTTTGTTTGTTTGTTTTCGACACAGGGTTTCTCTGTGTAACCCTGGCTGTCCTGGAACTCACTCTGTAGACCAGGCTGGCCTCAAACTCAGAAATCCGCCTGCCTCTGCCTCCTGTTCCCATTCTTATAGCCTGATAATGGCTGGTGTGCTTTTTTGTGTTCTTCAGCTGGATAGGCTCCTTATGATGGAAAGAAAACAAGTCACCTACTACAATGATTTATATGCTGTCTCCCTACATGCTGTGGTTTCTATTGTATGTACAGTTTTAAATTTTCTTATGATCTTATTTAAAATATGTGTTTATAAACTGTAAATTCTGTTTTTTTCCCCTTTGTTTCTTCATCTGTGATTTTCCCCCTGTAACATGAACAGATTCCAGGGAACCCAGAAACAGTATCTAACAAGCTCTGAACAGAGAGAGGAGCCAAACAGCAAACAAATATTTTCCAGCATCAGTTTAGGGAGATATTCAATCTTTCAATGTGGTCAACAAACAGGTTTAATAATGCACATTTCAGTATGAAATAATTCACAACAGAAACATTTGCTACTCAGCCTGTTTATCCTGGGAATTATACAACATGGCCATTCTCAATAACGTTTCCTATTAATGATTTCCTCCTGCTCAACCACAGAGAAGGGAATGCTGCTTTTGTCAAGAAATGCAGTACATTGTAATACAGATGTGGCAAAGAGAAATCCAAGAGAAAACATTTTTATCACTTTACATGGATGTTGTAGTGTATTCCTCAAGTAATGTAGCTGTCTGAAAACTTTCCAACCCACATATAAGGCTGCCTTTTATTCAGAATCTGTACAAATATTGAACTTGAAAATAAAAGCATGGTAAACAAAAACAAAACACAAGTTTACTTTTTGGAGACCAGTCAGTTTCTTTTAGTTCTATTACTTTAAGAAGTTGAAGTGTCTCTTTATGCACAAATAACCCTGTGTTTAATATAACTTTGCATTTGGTTTTTATTACGTTTTCGAATGTGTCGATTTGTATAGCTTACACTGATAGTAACTTTTACTTAATAAAACGTTTTCAGACATTCTGAGTGAATGTATATATGTATGCCATCAGTTGAATCAATGGACATTATTTTTTATTCAGTAAATAGCAATAAAAATATAGAATATGTGTAGAACAAAGGTAAGGGTTAGTTCCCCAAGGAAGGAGTTGACACATTTTCTTATGATTATGATTTATAGTGAAAGGTACCACAAAAAGATGTCAAGAATGCAGACAATATAGATTTGTGATAATTATTCTGTTTATATGAAGAATTTAGAACTTAGCGCCTGGAACGATGTTTTACAAAGCCCCTGAATAAAGAAAAGTCTCAGATGTAGAATGCTTGTCATGCAAGCACAAAGACCTCAGTTTTAGCCCCAGCGATCATGTTTTAAAAACCTGGGCACAGGGGCACACATCTGTAATCCCAGCATTCAGAAGTTGGAGAAAGGAGGACTGTGGAGCTTGCTGGCCAGCTACTCTAGCCAAGTAAGTGAGCTTCAGAGTCAATGAGACTCTGTCATAAAACAAGGCAGAGAGGTCAGCCTCTAACCTCTTCACACATGTGTCTAGATGTGAACACTGTTCACACACACACCATACCCCCACACAAGAACTTGATGATGATCACATTAAGACATTCCCTTTAAATTACTATTTAAGGCTTTGTGTTTTCAGTGCTCATTAACTGTGTCTGAATCCTAGAAAGCAAAAAAAAATCCAGGGAGCAGTGACTTCCTGAACATGTGTTTAAGTAAGAAGCACGGTTCCTTCGGTCAAGAAAGTTCTAACATAATTTTATAAAAATGGGGAAAACGTTTCCACTGAGCAAGGTTTTGATTCTCCCCTACATTCTCACTTTCACTGAACTTGCATATCAATAGCGTTATTTCACGAATGCCCCTAAGGAGCTACAAGCTTCACAATTGCTTATGGTGGATTTTGCAGTTAGCCCATGACTGTTGCTTAGACAAGGCAGTTCTCCAAAGCAACAGCTGCTGCTGATATAACCCACATATGGGCCCAAAGTGCTGAGGTGGCACTTCTGATTACCTTGATAAGCAGGTTTGGATGAAGGGCCTCTGAGCTCTATCAAGTGGGGCTACTTGAAAGAGCAAAAAATGTTATCCAGGAAGTGAGAGTTGCTAAGGACTTGCTTCTGACAGAGCAGAAACATTAAGGGAAGGAAAGGGTAGAAAGCCAGTGGACCACAGGCTGCAGCAGGGGGAGAGGGCATAGAGGAAGAGGAGGAAAGGCAGAATCCACAGAAGGGAGGGAGGGAGGGGTAGGGAGGGACAGAGAGAGGAGGGAGGGAAGGAAGAAAAAGAGCAAGCATGTACAAGGTGTGGTGGCTGCACCCGCTGGACACAGAGTACCATGCAGTAAATCCTGGGCCAGGTGCCTGGAACAAAGACGGTAAATTGCTAAGACTGGCAGCTGGCGGAGGTGGGGGCAGGGGGTGCAAGTGGATGAATAATGATCGAACTTCCCACGTGCTCTCTGCGTACTGTCCTGTAGATGCCTGACATGGTTCAGCTCATTAAATCCTCAGGACAATCACACAAGGCAGGAGTCTCGTGAATTACCAACTCAGACAAAGAAACAGAAACGCTAAAGGAACTTCACCCATATATGCAAAGCTAACTAGTGACAGAGCCTGGGTTTGAGCCACCAAAGTCTTACTCTCATGAAACATACATACGAGGACCTGGAATGATAAGATGGTGAACTGAATCTAGCCACTTCTAGCTTCTAAACTTGCCCATTCTTCATATAAGGAGAAGTAAAGATTTAAATAAAATTTACATTTCTTATGTACACATTCCAGTGTACAACTAATTTCAATTAATGGAGTCACCTACCTACTTTATAGTCTTAGTCATTTAGATCTAATTTCATCCCCAGAACATGAAACTAACTACTCTTTTTTTTGGTTTTTGAGACAGGGTTTCTCTGTATAGCCCTGGCTGTCCTGGCACTCACTCTGTAGACCAGGCTGGCCTCGAACTCAGGAATCTGCCTGCCTCTGCCTGGAGTGCTGGGATTAAAGGCGTGCGCCACCACTGTCCGTCGAAACTAACTATTCTTAAGCAATACATTTAACCATCTCAGCAGAAGGCACTGTAAGGAAATTTGTTGGACATAAAATATCTTACTATAGGGGGACTGTACTAAGGTTTATATTATATTATAGTTATTTATAATTAAACAACTATTATCCAGTCAATGACAGACTAGTTAAAAGACTTTCAACAGGAAGAGGGTTTATTTATTCATTTACTTAACAAATATTTATCTAGAGCCCGCAATGTACCAGAAATTGGTTTTAGTGATACTAGAGTATTTACAGCAAAGACCTGGGGAGCCAGAGTTCAGTCTAAAGAGAGGAGGTGAAGGCAGATAGGAGAGAAATACACATGCAAGCCTGTAATGTGTCAGATAATGATAAGTGCTAAGACAAATATAAAGTTAAGTAAAATGGCATAGATGCAATTTACATGCAGTGGCCAGAGAACATCCCTGTGTGTGTGCACAGGAGCACATGCACCTGTATGTGTGCGTGCACATGCGCTGCTGAGAATGGAACTCAGGAGCCAAGCAAATACCAGGCACAGCTCTCCATCACTGGTCCATCAGCCCTCTTTTGAGTAAAGCCCAAGGAAAACAGCTTTGCAGATGTATAGTTCAAGAGCATTTCAGTCTGAGGCATGATGCGCTAGGCAGGTTTGACAGACAGCAAGATGGCTACTGTAGATCCCACTATTAAATGAAGGGAGACAGAAAGAATGGGAGGAGCAGTGCAGCAGGCTTAGGGCAAGGAAGGCGCTGTTAACCACAGAAAGGGCTTCAATTTTGCTCTGAGAAAACCAGGATGAAAACTTGGTTGCTAGGTTTTGGAATAAGTAAGCAAAGAATGCAGTTTTTAACTTCACGAGATGGATAGAAGCAAGCGAAGCAGACTGGAGAGAGAACAAAGATGACTTTGGGTCTGTTAGGTTTGAGATGGGAATTATTTATGCAGAACTATCAAGTAAGCTCTTGGTCCTAACTGTTTAAATGGAAAAACCCATTTTGGAGTACTAGCATGCAAAGGATGTTAAAAACTGCAGAACCAGAGGAGTCATGGGAAATAGGAGAGTGGGAAGAGGGACCACATAGGCTAGCACAAGTTAGAGGAGGAAGAGTCACTAATGAGAGAGGAGGGTGTTGTGAACGAGACAGAGCGTTCTGGCGGAGAGAGCATGAGAGTGAATGGACAGTTCATCTGATATTTTATTTTATTTTATTTTATTTTATTTTATTTTTGGACTCTCATTCTGTAACCCAGGAGATTTGGAACTTGCTATGTACCTGTCCTGATTATTTCCTGTAAATTTGACATAAACTAGGATCACCCAGGAAGGGAACCTCAATTGAGGAATTGTGCCTCTGTCAAACTGCTTCATGGGCCTGTCTATGGGAAATCTTCTCAATTGTGATATATGTGGGACAGCCAAGCCCACCATGGGTGGTGTCATCCCCGAGCAGGTGGGCCTGGACTGTAGAGAAAGGGTAATGAAACAAGCCAGTTAGCAGCATTCCTCCATGGTCTCTACTCTGTCCCTGCCTTGGCTTCCCTTGGTGATAGACTGTAACTTGTAAGCTAAAATAAACTTTTTGCTCCTCAAGTTGTCTTCAGTCAGTGTTTTATTATAGCAACAAAAAGCAAGCTAGGACCTTTAGCCTGTCCTTAGATTCAAAATGCTGGGATTGGAGACATGAGCTATTGTAACTCTCTTCTGTTTTCTCAATGAACTCAGAAGGGGAAAAAGCATTGTGGTAATCAATAGGGAAGCAGGTGCTGGAGACCTGAAGTGAGGGGAGAGAGTATGAAAGAGTTTTCTAGAAAGCCAGAGAGAGAACCAACTCCTCATACACAGTAGTGCTCCCTTTGGGTTCAGAGCTGTTCTCGAAAGCTACTTTTGTGACAAAGAGTGAGGACCTCATGTGTAGGGTAGCTCTGAAATACAAAACTCAGTTTCAGACTCACACAGCTTCAGTGTCAAACAGTAGATGGGGGAGGGGAAGAGCTAAAAAGGTTAAGAAAAGGGTGGGGCTGTAGCTTCGTGGTAGAATTCTGACCCAGCAAGCCCGAGGTTCTAGGTCAGTTCTAACCCTAGTCTGAGAGTGGGGAGAGATCAGCTGTAGGAACATCAGCCTCCAGCACCTGGTCAGGATGATCGATCAAACGACAGTGCTGGTTTAGCCAAGATGTTGTTTCTAACGGTGGCCCGAAACAACCGGAACCAGGCAAGTGCTTATGACTAACTGGAAGTTGAGCAGAAAAGCCAGAAGTGAAGGTTAACAGAGTGAGAAGAATCATACATTCCTGCAGAAGAGTTACAGAGTCAGAGGGTGGGAAAATAAGAGCAGGCAGGGAAAGGAGAATTAACACAGTCAGCACTAGGTGAGGGTTGGAAGTAATGGGTCCCGTCAGGAAAACGGAAAGCCATTCTTATTAATATGGAACTAACTGAGGGGAGAGTCTTCTTGTGGAAGAAAATGAGCTTGCAGGACAATTCCACTACTGACTTTTACAAGGTATCTCCATCTCCATGTTGGTCCAGGCAAAAAGGAAAAGCTGGCAGTGCATGATAGGAAAAACATCAGGCCAGGGAGTAACGTAGGCCACATGTCATGGCAGCTAGGTGAGGAAGACTGTGGGGCAAAGAACTGAGAGATGCATTGGAAGTGCGGAAACTCAGAGACGGACAGACTGATGATGGTGTTGGACATCCCATCTGTGACCACTGCTCCAAGGATCAGGTCTCTCCTAAATCTTAACTCAGTTATGGCTTTGGCTCCACAGTCTGGTTTGAGCTTAGTTCTCTGGATTTCAGGGTTCCTTCTTACCTAGTGTGAAGTCAAACTGAGTCAGCTTCCGGAATGTTCCTTCACCATCCTCTCATGCTCCTCGTGAGGGAGGTCACTGAAGTTCAGCTCAGAAGTGGGAGGTGATAGGGTTGGGTCAACAAAATGGAGTGGTTTAGCTACCTGCCACAGCATGCAATCAAGGACAGGAAAGAAAGGTGTGGCCCAGAAGGGTAGCTCACTTCTGAGGAAGAAATTATCTGAGAGCATCTAAGTTTCTTTTTTTTTTTTTTAAGATTTATTTATTTTATATATGTGAGTACACTGTCACAGTCAGATCCCATTACAGATGGTTGTGAGTCACCATGTGGGTGCTGGGAACTGAACTCAGGACCTCTGGAAGAACAGTCAGTGCTCTTAACCGCTGAGCCATCTCTCCAGCCCCGCATCTGTGTTTCTTACGACATTAAATCTTCCAGTCAACGGACATGCTGTTCACTGATTCTAGGCTAAGACTTAACCATAAAAGTAGAAGTCTCCAGCACTCATACACAAAGTTCCTGCTATCTTGGATATTCTGATGTGTACGTTTCTGGAAGCTCTATAACACCTCTCAGATGAGAACAGAAGTCCAGGAACTGTGCAGTAAAGGTACCTGGGACCCATCGATAGGGAAAGAGTGCTGTGAGGAAAACGGCTGATGAAGAGCTGTTGAGCATCTGTGCTGGCTAGTCATGTCTTGATACAAGCTAGAGTTATCTGAATGGAAAGAAGCTCCGTTGGAAAAAATACCTCCGTAAGATCCAGCTCTAAGTCATTTTCTTAACTAGTAATTGATGGGGAGGGTCCAGCCCATTGTGGGTGGTGCCATCCCTGGTCTGGTGGTCCTGGGTTCTATAAGAAAGCAGCCTGACCAAGCCACGGGAGCAAGCCAATGAGCAGCACCGCTCCGTGGCCTCTGCATCAGCTCCTGCCTCCAGGTTCCTGCCCTGCTTGAGTTCCTGTCCTGACCTCCTTCCATGGTGAACAGAGCGGTGGAAGCCAAGTACACCCTCCCGTTTATTCTCATTATTCTCATTATGCTGTTTCATCACAGCAATAGAAACCCTAATCCAAGCTGGGCAGTGGTGGCGCACGCCTTTAATCCCAGCACTTGGGAGGCAGAGGCAGGCGGATTTCTGAGTTCGAGGCCAGCCAGAGTGAGTTCCAGGACAGCCAGGGCTACACAGAGAAACCCTGTCTTAAAAAAAAAAAACAAAAACAAAAACAAAAACAAACAAAAAGAAAAGAAAAAAAAGAAACCCTAATCCAGCATCAAAGACAGAATCCAAGGAATAGGAAAAATATCAGGAATTTTAAAAGGCAAGATTGGAATGGACTAGGTAACCCCCACAAACATTTTGAGGAGATGGTATGAAATAGGAAATACAGTGTTTTTGGTTGGGCCGAGAAGATACGACAAAGGCTAGGGAAAAGACTGACACAATGATAAACTGAAATATTCGAACTTCAAGCAAGAAAAGTGGGAGCTGACCTGGTGCCCATGGAGGAGCCCTTCACGGAGGCAGGCCATTGCAGTGGTTTTAGGACAAACATCAGTAAATACATCTAGATAAAAGGTCAGAATGGGTAGTCCTCAAGCCGACTCAACACAGTCAGAAAAGCAAGCTTGGTGCCATGCAGAGGTAAGAAGTGGGGAGAGGAGGAGGTTAAAGAGATGAGGCAGTCCTGGGGGGAGGAATCTGAACAAGAAGATAAGAGTCTCAATGTGACCATCATTCTCTCCTCCACCCTCACGTGCCCAGACACAGTGGACGTTTTATCGAGGCCTAAGTTAATTTAGGTGTGCTCTGTTCTGGGGTACTCCTCCTGTAGTGAACACATGCTTCAACCTAGCTAAAAATAATAATAATCTCCTATGAAATGGTTAGCTGACCCTAGAAAGAAAGAAGAAAGTAACAAAGTTTGTGACAGGAATATTGATTTATACTAAGGCGTATCAACTCTTTGATAAACGCAAAATGCATGCAGCAGCTACTTCCCTGATCCTTACTATGGCAGGTACAGTATGTTTACCGTGATGGCTGAAGAAAACTGGGTGTCACAATGGAATTAGACTTCCAGTCCCCAACTATCAGTTCTAAATTCCCACATTTCCCTTCCTTGATTTTCTACAAAAGACCTTAGAGCAGGCACATGGCCCAACGACGGATTGGAGAACAGGAACACAAGCACAGAGGCATAGCGTCTTCCTCCACACATTCTGAAAGCAGCTTCTGATCAGCATTTTCTACAGACCCCGGTATTACGGACGACAGCAGCTTGTCAGATTCACAACTCTCCCACCACCTCACAGACTCTCTGAACACTGGCTGCCACCAATGCTTGTAACAGTTTGATGATGTCATGTTCCCCAAGGTTGTGCTTTATGATGCCTTGAAAAATCCCCATGCTCACCTGAGAGCTCTAACCCTCCAGACCCTGGTTCTGGGTGCATTGCTGCCTTTTAAAAGTGTTATTAGTGATGATCGGTTCATTTATCACACTTAGCTTTAGACAAATAATTAAAGATCACCTCTTCCTTCTACATCACCAGTGAAAATACTAGTGCCCCAATGATTTTCTAGAAGTCTTGAAGTCTGTTTTACAATCCAGACAGTTAAGTTAATGGGGACACAATATAATTTGCATTTGAACTCAGGCACCTCTCTTGGTTGCTGACATTGGAGCTTCGTCCTCTGGTGTTACTGGTCTTTAGAGAATTTATAAAAACAGGTGTGGAATGACGGTGTCATGTGATGACACGCTGGAGAGGAATACAGTGCTTTCTAGCTACATGAACTAGAGAAATCCTTCTGGCTATCATCTCTTATTAATAAGGCTGGGTGGCATACGTGTGGTCAACTCCAGATTGAACTGTGGTCAATTCCAGATTTAATTTCAGGTCTTCTGCTACCCAGACGGTGACCTACATTACACCCCTGTACCTTCTCTTCAAAAAATGTTTGATTACTCTCTCCTAACTATTTTCATTTACTCTTCCCAAAGGATTAGCAAAGCCGGCTGGATAGATGAAGTCAATGGAAGCCAGCAAGGTTAAGTGACTGGTCCCTAGGGGCACAGTGACTATTACTGAAGAAGGGAGATTTAGGAATAAAAACAGATGGTTGCTGACTTAAAAGTCAAAGATTCTACAGTTTTGGATTCTCTGCAGTCATGTTATTGGCAAATAAAATCAGTAGTATTTGCAGGTTCTGAGCTCTACAGTAGCTGATTTACTTTAGGGTTTAATATTAGCTTTTTCAAAAAAAAAACCCTAGTTGGTTGCAATGTTGAGGGACAGAGAATGGAGACATTTATCTAAAGCCATTACCTTTTAGACAAGAATGTTTCAATGACCAATAACTGTAAAACTTATCAATCTTACCTCCAAGTGGCATGGGGACCCTGTTTCTTTTTTCCATGTAAGAATGTACAGTGTTGGTTTCTGATGTTTCAAATGTCACTGTAGATACGTCATAACTATTTTAGCTTGTTTTGTGCCTGCTTGATCTGGTAACAAGCTCACAGGAACTATGGCTGTATCCATAGGCCACCTACTATGGCCAAGACAGAAGCAGGAGGCGGAGGCTTAAGGGAAATGTCTTCAAGTCGTTCGATCAAAAAGGTATTGTCTAAGTAAGGGAATGTCAAAAGTTTTCAAGAGGAGGTAAGCTTTGAAAGGATGACAAGACTCGAGGAAGAGGGCTAAAAAGGAAAGGGACCACAGGCAGAAAAGATGGGCTCCTTAGATTTTGTTAAAGCACTCCATAGTATTAAATCTAATTTTTCTCTTCTAGTATATTTCCCTGAGAAAACAGAAGCTGCCCAAAGAAGAGAGAATAAAGAATACAAAGCTATTTTTCCAGTAGGTGAAATATATAAAATCCTTGCCAGCAACTGTAGCTGGGAACTGGCAACAAACCTATGAAGAAGTTTGAACAAGTTTTCCCTTGCTCATCTGAGAAAGACCTTAGAACAGACGTGGCCCGATGGGGCAGAAAACAAGAGGACAGAGGCACAGATGGCTTCTTCCTCTACACATTCTGCACGGGGTTTCTGATTAACATTTCTAACAGTTTGCAGATATGTCACATCCCCTAAAGGTATGCTTCATGATGCTCTGAAAACTCCCTATGCTCACCTGAGATCTCTAGCCTTTCATAGGCGGGTTCTGAATGTATTACTTCCATTTATCACGTTTTATTTGTGGCAGTTGACTCGTTTGCCACAGTTAGTTTCAAACAAATAATCAAAGGCTGATCCTTTAAAACCAGATCCTCTCCTTTATCTGTGTTAAAATCTTTTGCACCACAAACCACTATTGTGTTCTGACTGCCTGGCATTCCAACAGTTTTGCAACAAATTCTATTCTATATTATTTTCAGGAAAAATCCAGACTAAGACAACACAAAATAAGTCGCATGAATATGGATACACACTCTATGCAGTCTTATTTAATAAGGCGGATTTAATTGCAGAATAGAAGGGGCACAGAGTTCCATTCACTTTGAAAGAATGGGGTTGCCTGGATACCCCATACCTAGAGCACCAGGGCTGTATCTCTTGGCCCCACAACCTCAGCATGTGCCTCCTTCCTTTGCCCCTGCTGCCAAGCCATTCACAGACGTTTCTTCCTGGGTGGCTTCTTTGTTTCTCTTCCTACTTCCCAGATCCCACTTCATCATACTGTGTCTGCTAGGCTGGACCTTCATTGCTGCATCTGAAGATGCTACATTAGAGCTACATGCCTTTCAGATCAACCAAAAGCAGCTATAGAGACACAATCATTAGGCCACAATTTTTCAGTCAAACTTCAGATAATTAAGTCTGTGAAAACTGTCAGTATAAATTGAAAATGGCATGGATGTATTTTCAGTGTGATCACCATGTCTTCTAAGTGTATTTCCATGATTATTTTTCAGATCATCCATAAGTCTAACATGGGCGGTGAAAAGATCTTTGGAAGGCGTCTGGAGCATGGAATAACAAACAATATGCCAAGAATATTATAGGTATATACCCAGAAAGGAAAGGGGTGATATTGGTGTCTATCAAAAAAAGAGAAAATTTAGAAGAGACAGTTATACAAATTGAATGTAGTGCTGACTTGCTGTGTAAAGATAATTACAGAGTTGTAGAACCCTGAAAACAGAACGTTCTCAAAGAGAATAATGTCTGGGGGTTTCTTCCTTAAAATTTATAAGCTACCACCTGTTATGTTTTCCCCTCTTCCTGGCAAATATGAAAATCTTTTCAAATTGAACTGCTCAAATGCAATCAATGCATTGGATCAAGTGTTGCAATAAAAATAGAAAAATCCAAGCAATTTCCACATGCACTGGAATGTATTTAGTTAATAGCTTGAATTTGAAAATTATCTCAAGTTCGGAATTTGTCAGTTTAAAATTTTGGTAAAAAAAAAAAAAGGTTCTTCCTAAAATATTTAGCAAACTTTCAATTTTACATTTGAAGGGAAAACTTAAGAAAATATCTTAGAAATGTCCTAGGCAGGAAGAAGAATGTGCTGTGTTGTGTTATATTGTTTCTAATAAAAAGCAAGTTCTTCCTGGTAATAACTGAACAAAAATAGATTACCTTCAGACATGTATATGAATCGGATTAAAAAGTAAAGTAACCCATTCCGAAGTTATCATATCAGAAATGCTGTTATCAAAATAGCAAATAGGTGAATTTTATAGACAAAAATACATTTATGTGGAGCTTCAATTAAAATAGTTGTAAAATGAATTGCAAGACCACATTTCCAAGTTACTGAAAAGATAGTTTACAACTCTGAAGCCTGTTATAACCAGACATCACTTACAATTAGACATTGTTACTTCTATTTTTTTAAAAAAAAAAATCCTAATTTCTTCAACAAGTTTAAAATTGCACATTAGAACTTTGTAAGTTTTAATTTTTATTCAAGAGTAAGCAAAAAGTCACGCAGTTTGAAATAAAATTCCTTCCATATGATATATATCCTTTATGTAACACCGAACTCCCACTTTAAAGATAAATGTATGAATTGTAATTTTTAAAAACCCACGAAGATGATTTTGATGCGCAACTGTGGCATATGACAGGCAGTATAAAAACACTGGGTCCAGTCATGAGCCTTGAATGCTGTGTTTTCATGTGAAGGACACTCAACAAAGGAGTCGGACTTTGGTTCAGTTTGTAAACTTTGTACAAATTTTGTTTTGATAGCCTGCTACCCACAGGGGAAGTTATCCATAAACAAGAACAACCTTACAGTTTATTATTTTAATGCAAGCCATTGTAACGCTTCTTTGGGTCTGAATTTTTAACCAGCTGGTACTTAATGTGAACCATAACCAGAGAAAGTGCATAATGCTAAATTAACATAAAACATAAGTAATACCAGAAGGAAAAAAGAGGACACCAAGAGAGTTAAAATCTGGTAAAGTTAGTTTCATTGGTTTGGGGTTTGTTTTTCACATTGCCCAAGTGATCTTGTAATCTAAACCATAACATTTCTCATCTAGTTGGTAACAGTTGTTTTCTAACGCCATAATTAAAAATACTACACAGTATAGAATAAGCACTCTTCAGTTATAAGATATTTACTACTCATTATTTTTTGAATAAATTATTTACTCAAATAAATGTATGACACCATGTGCTTGTTCCTGCAGCTATTTATTGATATAATTTTTAGATAAGCATATGAATTGTTTTAAAAAGCATTGCTAAGTGTGGACAGTCATCAAAATGGGGACTTTCACTTGTATCTTCAGCTAAGATCCTAGTGATTGATAGTGATACTTTTATAAATATAAAATCTAATAATTTGCTTTGTGTATATGATATTCTGAAACCATAAATAAAATTTGCTCAGAAACTGGGTTTTATTTTGGAAGATGTACTCAAACACAAAATATGTTTTATAAGTTAAGTTTAAAGGCACATCATTACTCATTTTTATTATTTAAAAAAATTACTACAGTGCATCTGTAGTAAAAAAAATTGTTTGCAGTTTTCTATAGCAACTTTTATCCCTTTAACCTTGCTTCACATTGTAACAGAATTTTAAAAAGGCAAAAAAAAATCTATCGTGAAATTAGTAATAGTCTAATAAACATTCTTACAAGCAATTAAACAAAATATTGTGATTTTTCTACAAAAATTTCCCCCTCTTGTACTTTCTCTCTTGCTTTAAGATGTTTAAAAGTTTCAAGTTCTACAGATACAGATTTGGGGAAACATCGAATTCTTTTCAAAGACAGTTATTTTCCTTTACTCCTTGTAGAAAGTCTTGAAGACCTTTTCTTCCCTTCTTCAAAAAGCTCATTCTCACCTGAAGTAACTGCCTCCAATTCTCTCAGGTAAAAAGAGACATTCTTACAAAGTTTCAAATTTCAAAATCCTCAATAAAGCACTTAAATTATGCACTCTTCTTTATGTGTGCACGTGTCTATTTTGCAGTTATTTTTTTATACTGAAATTGAATCTTTTTAACTCTCCAGAAATACCCTGGTGAACCCTCAACAGTTTCTAACCACTTAATAATTGTGACCCCGCCAGCCCCTTCAAACAGATCGTTAACCACAAGTGTGCTTGGCAATTCCTAAACCATAGGCTCTGTCCAAAAGGAAAAGATAGGGCTTTGTGAGGCCGAAAGGAAGTGAGAGAAAACAAAACAAATGTAGCTCAAGCTCAAAGTGAAAAGTGCTTGGACAGATTGCTATTTTCTTTTCTGCACGGCATCCTGCCAATCTTCTTCCCCCACACCCCACTCCTTAATAAGGTCCGATTTTTACGTGTAGGAAAGTGTTGTTGTCTAACACCCCACGGCCCTCCCATAATTAGTTGTTTTGTTTTCATCCGTCCTCATCCGACAGATACCCACCACCTCACCCTGTCAACATCCAACTCTGGGAGACCTTAGGTGTCGAAACCCTGCAGACCCCCGACGCTGCATCCCACCGGATCCCTTTCATGCGACTTATTTTCAGTCGCGAGATTCCCCCACTAGCGTGGTTGCAGTGAGAACCGGAAATTTTCATTTAACTCTCCCCCGCCCTCCAGGCCCCCCGTTCTGAGCCGATCGCTGGGGAGCACAGCCGGGGCCGGGCCTCGGTCGCTTGCTCCGGAAGGCTTTAATTTACACACTCGCCTCCGGGTGGGTCTCGGGCCCCGAGGCTCGCAGGTCCCCGCCCCGCAGTGCAGCCTCCTCCACTCGGGCCCCCAGCTGCGGCCAGAGCCCCAAGGCCCCCGTGCCTCCCCAGCTGCCCCGCGGGCGGCGCCCTCAGCCGTCCCTCCGCCCTCCGCCGCTGTGCCCACCCCCTGCCCGCAGAGCGCCGCTCGCCTGGGTCGCAGTAGTCAGTTACCTGCTCCGCGAGGCGAACACGTGCGGGGACCGGCAGACACTCCAACTTCGCAGGAGGCCGGCGCCCCTGGACCGCAGGTAAGGGGCCACGGGCTCGCGTGGGTGGGCTGAGGGGCGGGGGGTCCCTGGCGAGGATCGGGGTGGGTGAGGGTAACGGGGTGTAGAGGGGCTGTGTGGCCCCTCGGAATCTGCTTGGGTTAACCCCTTAGGAGTTGAGACTGGGTAGGTTATGGGGGTCAGTTGGGGGGAGCTAGAGGTCTCGAGAGGAACCTCCCACACCGGGGACACCCCAGCACCAGGGTCCTATGCCAGCTTGAACAGATTCGTGCGCAAAATACCCATACGTTCCCTTCTCATCGAGCTTCCCCAAACTGAGTCTACTTGGACAGTCACATTTAAAGTTGAATGCGCATCGTCTGGGTGGGATTCCGAGCTGGAGGATGTTTCCGAGCCCCCACGTTTATTTTCCCAGCGCAAGTTCCCTCTAGCTTCCCGAGGGGTGTGGATATAGGCCCCATAAGGAGTAAAACGTTCGCTCGGGCTTCCTGCTGGAGACCCCTCGGGCGCGTTATGCACGGAGGAGTGCACGCAGCCCACCGGGGTTGAAGCCCCGCAAGCATGCACTCTTGCTTCATGCCCCAAGTTTACTTTTTTTTAATTTAAAGCTTTGCAGTTCAAATGCACACCCTGGGCAAGAGCAGCCCAGGGCTCGGTGGCGCACCCGTCTCTGTGCACGTGGGCGTATCTGCGCGGGCGCATCTGCGTTTGCGCACACGCGCGGGTCGCGGTCCCGCGGGCGGCCTCCCCTCGCTGCGCTGGTGGCGACCCTTGCGGCGTTTGGCAAGGCTTCGGGAGAGGCTCATGAAGGATTTCATTGAGTGCGAAGACAGAGTGCAGAGACAGAAAGCAGAAGGAGGCGGCTGCAGCCTTTGTAGTCGCGGAGGAATGCGGAAATGTTGAAGCACTATGTCAAACTTTTTTGAAATGGGGTCAAGTCACATTCAGCCAGCGTGGGAAAGCAACAACAACAACAAAAAAGTGGAGGAGGGGAGGGGGCTAGGCACCGCCGCTCCGGTCCGGGTGGTGCAGGCCCGCGGGGGTGGGACGGCTGCCGCCTCCGGGAGCCTGGGCTGGACACGGCCAGAGGGGGAGGGCAGGCGCCAAGGCCGCTGCTCCCGCTACCTGTGTGGCCCTCGACCTGGCTCGGACCCCCGGGCGAGGGCTGGGGGGGTCCTTTCCGCAGCTTTTTCGGAAAGCTCTCAAAGGGGCCAGGAGAGGCTCTGCCCTGGCCGCGCGGTGCTGTTCCTGCACCCAGTGGGGGTCGCGCCATGTGTTCTTTAACTTCAGGCAGAAGAGCGAGCGGGGGAGGAGGGGTGCGGGGCAGGTAAACGCATGCCGACGGTTCCGGACACGCAGCTGTCGTGGACTAAGGTCCAGCCCAGACTAAGGCCCCCGTGGGACGGGAAGGCTCACTCGATCATCCCTAAACAACTGAACGGGGAGGGGGCGCCCGACCGCGCGTGGGACCTGGCCTCCAGCCTTTTGGGGAACAGAGCGACCATCTCGGCTTCCGACCTCCAGCCGCCCCCTTTCACACCCCGGAGACCTACGTTTATTCCCCCCACCCCCACCGTCGTAAGGGCGGTTGCTTTTGCACCGGTTGAAAACTTAAGGACAAGTCCCGGTTAGCTAAGTCCTGAAGTTACTTTTTCAGGACAGGACAAGCGAAAGTGTGACGGACCTGCCTTTCCCATACCCTTGGGATCTTAGAGAGTGTGTGTGTGTGCGCGGGGGAGGGGGGCAAGACACTCTCCCCTTCCAGGGCCCCTCGCTCTCCCACCTCTTGTAGCCCCAGCCCTACCCTACCAGATGGTCTGTCCTCCCTGAGTTTCCACCAGGGAGGTCCTCCGAGTCGGAGGCAACATTTCGTCTCCCACTAAGCTTGTCATATCTCAAAGACCATTTGTGTGAGCGAGTCCCTTTTAAATGTCTCTCGGTAGAAAAACTGAAAGTAGA
The DNA here is from genome assembly GCA_019843965.1 of Rhynchomys soricoides. Taxonomy (NCBI): domain Eukaryota; kingdom Metazoa; phylum Chordata; class Mammalia; order Rodentia; family Muridae; genus Rhynchomys; species Rhynchomys soricoides. The sequence continues at coordinate 497,873 of JADRCH010000275.1, read as the reverse complement.
AAGAAAGGAAACAATTTCCGAGCAGATGTCTGACCACCCCTACTCGCGTATTCCCAGCATCGGGTTACAGGGTCCTGGGAGCCCCAACCCCATTCTGCGACCCCACGCGGGTGAACCCTCGGTGCCTTCACGCCAGCTTCCGAACTCTCCTAGGTCGCCCCGTACCCCTCACGTCCAGGCCCCCGGAGTCAGGGAGGGCAGCCGAGAACAACGATATAGGTATAAATATTGAGCTGTGACATTGACGCGCCCGGCGCCTCCCCTCCCCCGCGCTCCCGGCACACTCTGGGCTGCTCGGCACGCCCCCTCTCGTCCCGCTGCGTCCCGCGCGGCTCTCATCCCCGAGGGGCCCCAGCAACCTCTCCTCGCGAAGACTGCACGAGCCCTGCTGGGGAAAGAAAGTAACTTGGTTTTTCTCCGAGAAACCCGACCGGATTAGGCAGCCGAGGGGAGGAGGAGGGGAGCTTGGTGGAACCCGGTGGAAGTCTCCCGGGCAGTCTGATCACACTTTCTCCTTGTCCTCCCGTCTCCTCCTAGGTGCAGAGATTGTGGGCAGACTATGTAATCGCTGCGGAGGGGGAAGAGGAGGGATCGGCGCTCTCCTGCGGCGGCGGCGCGGCGACTCGGCTAGGCGGAGTTTCGCGGCGGCTGCGCCCGGCTTGCGCCCGCGGGCGAGGAGGTCGGTCCGTCCAGCCCGGCGACCGTGAGTCCAACTCCGGGCGTCCCCGAGGCGTGTAAGGCGAGGAGTGCGCACCCCGGTTCCACTGTGCCGCGCCGACAGCCTCCAGCCAGCATGGAGAAGGACAGTCTGAGCCGCGCCGACCAGCAGTATGAATGCGTGGCGGAGATCGGCGAAGGCGCCTACGGGAAGGTGTTCAAGGCCCGCGACCTGAAGAACGGTGGCCGCTTCGTGGCTCTGAAGCGCGTGCGAGTGCAGACCGGAGAGGAGGGCATGCCGCTTTCCACCATCCGCGAGGTGGCGGTGCTGAGGCACCTGGAGACCTTCGAACACCCCAACGTGGTCAGGTGAGCCGGGAGGCCTGGCTATCGGATCCGGGAAGGTGCTGGGCAAGGGGCGGCTGGTGACCCAACTAGAATTAGAGCAGAGTTTCCCCAGCTAAAACCGGTGACCTTGCTAGACAGGGCAGAAAAGGAGACTTGCGGTGGCTTCCCAGCAGCCAAGCAATTCTGAAGAGCTTTCGCTCTGCTTACCCCAAGGGATCCGGGGGCGTTGGGTGTCTTTTAGGGACAAAACCAGACAACCCCAGAAACATCCCCCCAGCCCTTAACTTTTCCCGTCCGTGGGGGATTTTTTGAGAGACAGAGTGAGATAGTTATCCACTTTCAGGGTGGAGCATAATGTAAATAAAGTTTAAGAAAATGCAGAAATGTGTAATAATGTGTTTGCCAATCACTCCCACACCCACAGTGGTGGCCTTACATATATATATGTATATATATGTAGTTGTGGAATGACTTCTCTTTTTTTTTTTAAGACAGGGTTTCTCTGTATAGCCCTGGCTGTCCTGGAACTCACTCTGTAGACCAGGCTGGCCTCGAACTCAGAAATCCACCTGTCTCTGCCTCCCAAGTGCTGGGATTAAAGGCATGCGCCACCACTGCCAGGCGTGGAATGACTTCTAATGGTCTCAGAAGTTCAGAAGTTTCGACTCTGACGCCTACTGTTAAACATTGTTTGAAAAACGTCTTTCAAGGCTTGAGTACTGGGAACACTGAACCTGGAAGATCCAGAGTTCGAGGCCAGCCTGAGCTACAAAAGACCCTGTCTGAGAAAAGGAAGGGAGGTTGGGAGGGAGGGGGGGGGGCGCTTGCTTCTTAAACCGTTATCTGATTGTATCATTTAGTATCTGTGGACTGGTAGGGTCTGACTTAAGGCTGCCTCTCCCAAGGGTTAGAATGTGAGACTCATACGCTTTAGCTTCTAAAGCCTCTGTTTTCCCTGGAAGAGTTGTGCAGGTGCGTGGGGAGGCACTCTTAACCATCGCTCCTGTGATTGAAGATAATGGTGTTTTCTTGAAGATGCTGGGATTTCCCCATTGTGCCTTTTATCCTCTTTTTAAAACAGATGCATAGCTGGAAGTTAAAGGGGAATGCACAGACCTTTGTACAAATTAGGAGATGAGTTTACCATTCTCAGCTCTTCTTTATAGAGGGATGATCTTCACCCTGTTTTCTCATTCCTGTAGGGATTCCTTACAACAAACATGTGCCTACTGTATGCCCTGGGGATGAAGTTATGTAAATAAGCACAGCTAAATATTTTTGTAGAAAGTCAAACAATGTAACATTAGTCATCAAAAAAGGAGAGACCCAACACTGACCTTTGAAATACCAAGCCCTCTACAGACTCTGAGTCTACAGAATCTTCTGGGGGGGCAGGGTTGTTAAGGGGCTTTTAACTCCTCTACTAGGCTGGGTAGTAGAGGAGTTGTTTTCAGTTTTTTGTTTGATTTTTTTTTTTTTTTGGTAGCACTTTGTTCCCAGTATAGTCAGAAGTGAATCATAATACATAAATAAGTAAAAAGACAATGTAAATAAAGGACCCCATTGTACCCATGTTTTAGCTAGGTGGCAGGAGTATGCGGTGGGACAGCAAAAGAGATGAGACATGGGAGAATGAGTCTTCTAGAAAGTCAGGTTTTACTAAAAGTGGATTGCGATCTGTACGTATGTGCATGTGTCTGTCTGTCTGTCTCTGTGTCTTGTTCTTCTGTGTCTGTCTGTGTCTTGTTCTTCAGGTCTGTGATCTGAAAGGTGCATGTTGGCTCTGAGTCACTACCCCAGAGGATCACAGCAGCTGTACCAAAGGATGAATTTCAACATTAGAATTTAATATCAAATTTCATTTGTCTGTTACGTGTGGAGTGTCCAGATAAAAGGGAGTCATCATATATGTAAATAAAGTAGCATTCTTCCAAACAAACACCCTTGTGTAACCTATTCATTGAGTGCCCTTGGTTACAAGTTACTGTAACAGGAGTTTTGGCAAGCTCGCTCACCCTGTAACCCTGTTTTTATCCTCTTGTGATTCGTGTGTTTCTAGGCAATTTTAGAGATTGTGAATTTCAGGAGCATCTGCTTATAAGCAAAAGGAAGTTCTAAGTTTATTTGCCCTCTTAGGACACCTACCTGTTTATAGTTGTGAGGATAAAGCAGGTTAGAATCCTTCAAACTTAGAGGCACTGGAGTCAGGCACTGGATGTGTCAGAGATGATCAGATCCTTGGCCTAGAACAGATCTCCAAGAAAGCATCTCTATCTGATGTTTTTACAGAACAAGTCAGATTCCTGTTTAGACACAGCAAGACTGTTGTGTAACAAAATGTCCTGGGGAAACACATCATGCTCATCTCAGATAGGGAGCCCACAACAGCTCAGAGCACAAATACCTCCCAAGTCCAGCTTGGTGAGTTTTTTGGCGGTTTTTTACATGAATTTGGGAGAGGGGTTATGTACGGGGCAGAAAAGCTGTATCACCGAAGCCCACCCCAGCATGGGTGACAGCTCACAAAGGTGAGAACCTGGAGCACACTGCACAGCCTGCAGTCAGCTCAACAAGTTGGAGATTGTCCCTTCCAGGGACCTCAGTTGGTTTCAACCTGTTCCAGGCAGCTAACTGGTTTCTGCATTTTGCACACAGCTGGTCTGGTCTCTTGAGTCTTTTACAGATGTGACTCTGTTCTTCTGAGAGGGACACTCCTCTCTTACTTGCTTATATAGCAAGGAGGAGCCTAGTGAATCTGGTCCGTTTCAAGGCCTTCCTGAAGCTATTCTGACTTGTTTATCTTCCTGCTTAAGGAGCTTCCTGTGGATGGAATGTTCTAATCTTGGAGGAAACTGCTACACAACAGGGACCTAGAAGCTACTCAGGCACCCATGATCTGAATTCCACAGCAGAGGCAATTGATTGGCTATAGCCATGAGATTAGTTTAAATGACCCCGTGTTTTAACTAAAAACATCATCCTCACAAGCCACCATCTCTATCTCTTTTGGCTTTCTTCCTGAGCCCCTACCCCTGCCCCCAATGACCTATTTGGCTAAACTAGAAATTCTTACTTTAGAGGTTTGATTAATATTTTTAGGGACAGTCTTAGGGAATCAAGGGTAAGTGACTGTTCCTTTCCTAACAAGGGAGAGTTTCAAATCTGCCCCTGAACCTGTAATTTGTTGTCTTTCCTGGGGTAAGTTTTATATTCATAAGCCTGGGTTTTTAAAAGATTACTTAAAAGGGCAGATGCTTTTTTAAGTGCCTTCAAGCCATAAGTAATTGATCATAATTACAGTCCCTACCCACACGTAGCTAAGCCTCTAAGCTTGAAGGAGCACAATAAACATATTCGTTTTTTCAAAGTTTTAAGACTTAATTTTGATGGATTTGCCAGAAAGGCAGACTTGTTTGTGTTGGTGTGAAAGCATGGCACCGCTTACCTGCACTTGGTACGTCTCAGGCTTGATGAACCTGAGCCGACAGTGTCCTGCTCATAGATTTGCTCTTGTTTTATGGTTCGTAATCTTGAGTTCTGGAGCCTTTGTCAGAATAAGACTGTAGGACTGGAGTGCTTCTATTCCACAGGTGAGCTCTGTTTGCCATCCTGAGCCGAGACACAGAGATGGAATAAAATTTGTTTTATCAGCAGTCTGTTTGTGCACCAAGTATATATTGAGGGCTTACTATGTGCTGGACAGCTTCTAGAAAAAAGAAATGGTATGGAAGTGAGTCAGACAGAATTACTACGCTTATGAACTTTCTCTTGTTTGTTTTTTGTTTTGTTTTGTTTTTATCTGAGACAAGATTACTCTGCATAGCTCTGGCTGTCTCTGTAGGCAAGGCTGGCCTCTAACTCAGAGATCTGACTGCCTCTGCTCCTTAGTGCTGAGATTAAAGGTGAACACTCCTGCACCTGGCTAGCTTGCTGGCTTCTTTCCTTCCTTCCTTTTTAAAAAATTACCTCTTTTAAAATACATTTGTCTAAGCAAGGCATGGTGGTGCATGCTTGTAATACTAAATACAAGAACTCTGGAGGAAGTAGAGGCAGAAGACCAGGGTCATTCCAGCTGTTTGGCAAGTTATAGTCCGGCATGAGCTTCAGGACACCGGCTCCTCTTTATTTCAGTTTTTTGCTTCTCTTACTTAACCTGCCCAGATTATAAAGCTGCTTATGCTTGTGACAATTTAGTTACAGGGATTTGCTGATTGGGCAGATGAGATACGCAAAACACTAATCAGAATTACTCAATATATGCAGGTTAAGTTTTCCCTTGGGGACATACACGTTGACCTCTAAAAAGTGGCATGTCGCTAACAGCTAACGTGGGTGAACACTTGAGCACCGTTTATTTCAGCAAGTGTTGAGGAGAGACCTCTTTTCTAAAAACTAGTTGTAGGAAAGACCCCTGGGTCATCAGTTAGCTACTCAGACAATTCTGCTGTCCGGGAGGAAATACTAGGGTCAACAGAAAACTGATGCATGATCCTGTTCTGTGCTGGGAGATATAGGCAAGTGCTACCTATGCTGCCCCAAACTGTAAGCTTGTTAGAGTAGCAACAAAAAATGCTTCAAACTCAAGGATTAGCTCTGGAAGCCAAGGTAATTGCCTGTCAGAAGATAAGGTTGCAATTCATACATGTTTTGAGCACATTAAGCTAGCAGTCGAGTGTTTAGTCACTGCTTTGAGCACATTAAGCTAGCAATCGAGTGTTTAGTCACAGCTTGGAAGGCAAGGGAAAATGAGATTGTAGCACTGTGATTATTTAAGAAAATGTTTCTTGTTTTCTTCTTTTAAAGTTCTCAGCAATGTGTAGGGAGTATAAAAGTGTGATTTTTTTTTTCCTACTTTATTTACATTTCAAATGTTTCCCCCTTTCCAGATCTCCCCTTTGGAACCTCCCCATTCCATTCCCCTCCCCCTGCCACTATGGGGGTATTCCCCCACCCACACACTGTCCTCTTTCCTCCTTGGCATTCTCCTATACTGGGGCATCTAACACCCTCAGGCCCTGAGGCCTCTGCTCCCCCTGATGGCCAACAAGACCCTTCTCTGCCACATATGTGGCCAATACCATGGGTCCCTCCATGTGTATTCTTTGGTTGGTGATCCAGTCTCCAGTTGCTACTGTTGCTGCCTCCCTGGGGATACAAACTCCCTCAGCTCCTTCAGTCCCTTCTCCAAGTCCTCCATCTGGGACCTCACACTCAGCCCTATGGTTGCTGCAAAGTGACTCTTGGGTATTTTGAACTTTTGGGCTAATAACCACTTAACAGTGAGTACATACCATGTTCATTCTTTTGTGACTGCCTTACCTCGCTCAGGATGATATTTTCAAGTTCCATCCATTTGTCTGCGAATTTCATGAAGTCATTGTTTTTAATAGCTGAGTAGTATTCCATTGTGTAAATGTATCACATTTTCTGTATCCATTCCTCTGTGGAGGGACATCTGGGTTGTTTCCAGTTTCTGGCTATTATAAATATGGCTGCTATGAACATAGTAGAGTATGTGTCTTTATTACATGTTGGAGCATCTTCTGGGTGTATGCACAGGCGTGGAATAGCTGGGTCCTCAGGTGTAGTATGTTCATTTTACTGAGGGTCCGCTGAACTGATTTCCAGAGAGGTTGTATCATCTTGCATTCCCACCAACAATGGAGGAGTGTTCCTCTTTCTCCACATCCTCACCAACATCTGCTGTCACCTGAGTTTTTGATCTTAGCCATTCTGACTGGTGTGAAGTGGAATCTCAGGGTTGTTTTGATTTGCATTTCCCTGATGACTTAGGATGTTGAACATTTCTTTAGGTGCTTCTCGGCCATTTGAGTTTCCTCAGTTGAGAATTCTCTGTTTAGCTCTGTTCCCCATTTTTTGATAGGGTTATTTGGACCTCTGGAGTTTAACTTCTTGAATTCTTTGTATATATTGGAAATTAGCCCTTTACTGGATGTAGGATTGGTAAAGATCTTTTCCCAATCTGTAGGTTGCCGTTTTGTCCAACTTATAGCGTCCTTTGCCTTACAGAAGCTTTGTAATGAGACGTGTGATTTTAAGAACATCACATATTTATGTTTCCTATGAATTGTAAAGCCAGGGTTTTAGAGGTCTTGATTCATGGGATTCCTCATTAATAAAAATGTTATTTTGTGGGCAAATAATCTGTTCCCGGAGGGGGAGGCTTGATTCATTGAAAATAGGGTCAGGTCTCCATTTAAAGATCAGTGTGTAAACATGTGTGTTCTTTCCTTCTGTGAGTTCTTGAGAAGTGGCAGTCGTCAGAGCTGTTGAGTAAACAGATGTTTCTACACAGTGACACTGTGCTCGCTCTTTTCCTGTAGTTGAAATTCGTAAGGCTGAGGTTCCAGCTCTGCGGTTGTCTTCCTTTGTAAGTCTACCATCATGGCGGTCATGGAGCCTTGGAGGAGTGGAGGAAAAGTGAAGTCCATATAAAGGAAACACACACATCTGAATAACTCGTGAAGTATCCGTGGAAATAGATGCTTCTAGCTTATTTCAGACCCATTGTTTAGATCTCTGCCAATCTCGAACAGTTGTCAGTTGCTAGTATTTATGTGTACCAGGAGTGTGATTAGAATGTCTCATTTTCAGTAAACCAATCTCCAAAGATTTCCTTTTGAAAACATTTTTTCTCCTTTCCTTAATTTTTACATTTCTATCTTACTAGTGTCTATGGATAATTTTGGTGTTCGTGTTTTGGGGACAAAAGTGAATGAATATTTCATTATACCAGATTATTCATTCTCAATCCACATATGAAATATGCCTTAACAATGTTTTTCATTTATATTTCAGTTGATAGTTGCTGTTTTAATATACATCACTGGAGATCCATTTATTTATAAATAGCCTATTGCACATTTGAACAAATAAACCAATAGACAGTATTTTCCTATTGTAAAGTGAGTTTTCTATTGTAATCTGGAGTTACAGATGCTCCTTAGCTTTCATGTGTGTGCTGGGTCATTAAACCTGGGTCCTCTGGAAGAATAGCCAGTGTTGGGGGTGCTTAATTTAACCTATTATTTTTCATTTGTTTAGGAAACATATACTTATCAATCAACAGTAACAGAAAGTGCGATCATGTTTTTGCAAATATCTTGGCTTAATATTGATGTTGGGAGAACTGAACGTGTTAACTCTAATATAGGCATATAGAAAGTCTATGAGACCTTCAGATGCATAATAACATTTAAATGTTTCTTGAGTACCCTTATTTCTCTTCATTATTGATACTGACTTTTGTGGTATTTTTATGTGCGGTTTGTATACTTGTTATTTGTGGACAATCAGACCTTTCCGGTTCCGTTGCTGCCCTTCTTACATCTGTTTCTTTGACTTGGAGTCAACCTTAGAGTGTGGGCTTGGGGCTCCTCCCTGCACATTCTGTAATTGGCTCCGTGTTTCAGGGCCAGGGATTCACATCGCCCTGTTGGTGTACTTTTTAATAATCTCTCTTCCTGGATACATACCTGCCTTGACGACTTTGGATCTGGTATGGCAGTAAGAATGTATTTATTCCCTTATATTAACTGTTACATAAAAAACATGAATCCTCCTCAACTAATCCTAGTTGTGGGTTTCCTGAGGCAGAACGTGTCTGGTGATCATGTCTATCCTCTGGCAAGAAAATGACTGTATGGCGAACCAGTGATGTCATAGGAAAGGGGGTGCTAAGGAAAGGGACCTTTGGAATATTTACATTGTATGAAAGTGTTAAATAAAAGAGTCGAGTTGATATTTTCTCAGCCTCAGATGATGTCTGAGAAGAACGTAGGGTTCCTAGCACTGAGCAAGTGCTTACTGAGCATCCCTGTTGAAATGTGGTCCGCACAGCTGTCACATGCCGAAATGTCTCCTTTCTGCCCCATCCCATAAACAAAGATGAAGTTTGAAAATTGCTTCCAAAAATGCAGGAAGATCAGGCAGGTGATGAGTGGCATTTTGAAGGGTCGTTGTGACCAGTGGCTTGATTGGTTGTGCTTAGACTTTTTTCTAATGGTAAGAAGAATTGACAGACTGGGAGTGGGAGACTTAGGTTCGTTTTCTGTCCCCTCAACTTACTAGCTGTGTGATCGTGAGTACATTAATAATGTCTCTTGGGTGACATTCCTCAACAATGAAGAAGGAAGTTATTCCTACACTTTGTACATTAGTGGGTTGACATGATCAGATAAAACTATTAAAAGGTCAAGCCCTACAAAAATGGGAGTTATTAGCAAAACCAACTCTTGCCCTCAAGCAAAAAACTAAGTTCATGGAGGAAACTGCAGTGTACACAGATGAACTGCGAGTAGGTATTTTCATGGCTCTCCCACCCCATAAGACCGCATGAATGGACTCAGTGTAATGGTAAAAGATAATTTTTCCCACGTGATGGTCTGTAGACCCCCCTGAGGTCTCACAAATAGGGCCATGATTTCCTTTGTGTTCCACGCTTTAGAAGAATTTGAGAGATCACCTCAACTCTTCGCTTGCTAGCTCACGTTTAGTTCGTTTTCACACGTATTCACTTACATTTTCCTCTGCATATATAACGGACACACACACGTGCACATGTAGAGGATACACGTGGGTTCCGGGAACTGAACCCAGATCAGCAGGGCTGGCAGCAGTCCTCCTCTGACCTCTTTGAAATCGTGAAATCAAACAGGTTACTCGTTTCATGTCACACACTTGAGCCTCTGCTTGTTTTCTGAGTCTGCCGAGTAGCTGCTTCATGGCACTCAGTTGTTGTACGCTGTCCTTAAGTCGGTAGGACGAGCCAGCGCTCTACAGAGGTTTCCAGCAAGCCTTCCCTCTTTCCTCCCTTGCTTCATTAATAGCTGAGTAATCTCACAGCCTTTGTGGTGGGCGTTCCTAATGTTTAGTATAAAACAGCTTAAACAGGAGTGTCTCCACACATTTACAACAGAACAAGAAGAACAAAAGTCTATTTTAAGGAGAGGTTTTAAAACTTTGGATACCGAGTTTAAGAAATACGTTTTATTTAGTTACTGTAATTATTTTTAGATTTATTTTATATATGTAGATGTTTTACCATTTATGTGTATGTCAGTGCACCATGTGCATGCCTGGTGTCTCTGGAAGCCATGAGTATGTTAGGTCCCCTGGAACTAGAATTACAGATGGGTCGGGGCTGCAGTGTAGGTGCTGGAAACTGTACCTGAGTCATCTGCAAGAAGAAGAAATGCTCTTAGCTGCTGAATCATCTCGCAGGCCTCAAGTAATATAGTCTTTAAAAAATTAGTGGAAACTAAGAGACTTAGCAATCTCAACTTGGGAGTTTTCAATTTTTTTTAAAAAAAAATCTTCCCAACCCTATAAAATTGTTTTTGAAAAATCCTCAGGAAAGGTAGTTTTAGATTCTTTTCTTGTTGAGTTTTTAAGAACCGAGACATACGTATTTGAAAGGTTGGGTAAAAGGTCTCATAGAGCTAATCGTGAATGGAGAATATGTGACTTCTCTGAGCTTTGAAATAACACTTTTTACACACTAGTTCACAAAAAAATTGTAGCATCCTGCTAGTCATTCTAAATCATTTTAACTTTTGGGACTTAACTTAGTGATCTTCTGGATTTTTAAACTACCACTGAGGCCATCTGGGATCAGAGATAGACCAACTGGCTTTGCAGAGGCAAAGTCTTTTTCTAGAGTTTTGCTCTCTGCTTCTCTCTATTCAGCTGGCTTGGGCTGATGAAGGTGTTCTCAGCAAGATCTGTACGCAGTTGAATCCATTGGTTCAAATCCCAGGCCTAGAATCCATCAGGGCAGAGTGGCACATACCTATAATCTTAACAGAGGTGGATGCCAGAGATTGGAAGTTCAAAGCAAGTCTCTGCTACATAGCAAGTTCGAGAGCAACCTGGACAGCAGGAGCTCCTGTGGAAAGAAGGCTGGCTGGCTGGCTTCTGTCTTTTGAGATGAATCAAGAGAAGCACATTTATGAAAATATTTTACTTGGGTTGATAAAATAAAGAACTGAATTCATCATAGACAAGTGAAGAACTGGTCTAGGATGGAACTGTGTCCGAGAAGACCATACACACACTGAAAGGAGAGAAGATAGAAAACAATAGTACATGTTAACTTAAGGAAGAAGGAAAGAATCTGGGCTATCAACTAGATCTTAAGTTCCCGGATGTGCATGGGATCCTAAAGGAGCAGAAAATTCTGCCGTGCTAGTGGAGCCCTGGAACCAGTGCATTTTTAAATGAATAAAGTCAAACATGTCTTTCCTAGAATTCTATAGGAATAAATCACATTGATTGCTTTTCTTGAGGACTTTATTTTAACTGTTGTTAAATGGTTACAGTGTTGACATTACCCTCTCTGTAATTGCTTTTAAGAATGAATGTGTACTATGGGCTTTCTATTAGCATAAGATTTCCAAGAGAGCAAGACTCTTCCCCTGTCTGTCACTGCATTGCCTCCTATATGCAGAACAGCGTCCTGCAAATATTTTAAGTAGTTGTGAAGTAAATGAGTAGGTAGATAAACTGTGAAGAAATCTTACCCTTTTATAATAGAATCATTGATAATAAAATGAAAATTAACACCAAATCTCAATGGACATTATAGTTTTCTATTAAGTACTTTAAATTTCTTTAAGATGAGATAGTCTTAATAATTATGATAGTATGTGATCGAGTCCATGGCAACAAATTGGTGTTAGGAAACAGGAGCTGTTTAATAACATAATGATTGGCAAGCAGATTAAGCCTTGAGATACTTCCCTTGTGAATTCTCTCACCCACATAACTTTTTGTCAACAATAGTAGACAGTGATACTTACTGTAAGTGATATTTTCCCCCTCAGATTTGATTTAGATATTTTGGTGGGAACATGACAGTTTCATATGTCTGGACTAAGACTTTTTATAAAATGATTGGTATAGGTTTCCTATGGTTAATGTCAGCTCTAAGGCCCTTGCATAAATGGCTGTATCTGTTCTCTCATATACTGAGGCTCAAGTGCTCAGTCCTAGGAGTACTTTTTGTGCCAGGATTGCATTCATCTTCTCTGATTTGCTAGTGGGCCATTCTGTCAGTTGGTCATGATCAGCTATAGACATTTTTTAGTAAGGACGGAAGAAAAACAAAAACAAAGCAAACAAAACAAGCCCTGCTATCCACAATCATTTGTCAAGTAGGTTTCTCAAGTTCAAATAACAGAGTTTGCAAAAGAAGGAAGTTGTTGTCAGTTTTCTGTTTAAAGCTGGTTACATTTTACCATCAAAGTGATGTTGTTTGGATTAATGTCACCGTGTCGTGAATTGCCTCAAAATTTGGAAGTTTAACACAGTCGATTTTTACATTTCACAGATGTAGTAGGTGGGGAGTTCTGCACAGTGAAGTTAGGCTATCTTTGTCTGCAGATGTCTCAGATATATGCTGGAAGATCCAATAGATAGGAATTTTATCCATGTTTTATATATATATAAATTATATCCATGTTTTATATATATATAAAAATATATATATATATGTTTTATATATATATGGTGACCTAAGCAGGTTAGTAGATAGATACAGCCCGGGTACTCGATCTGGCATTGTTTAGAGCAAGTACACCTGGCCTAGGCTTCCTTTAAGAACCCAAACCTTCAGAGTAGCTGGACTCAGGTGGTGTTGCTGGGTTGCAAAAGCCAGCATCCCAGAAAACAGTTTTGCGAATTCTGTTGGTTACGAGTGAGTTCAGACCCGATAGAGTTGAAGGGGAGTGATCCTGTACCACACTATAATGGAAGGAAGGCTAAAGAATTGGCCACCTCCTCATGCAGCCATCCTTTTTCTCTAGCCAAGACATTGGTTCTTGGTGTATATATAGAAGTGCTTGTAATTAAATGACAAACAACCAAAACCAAAAATAACGCTCCCCTAATGTATTCCCAGCACTCCACACACATCTGTTAGTGATGGTGTTGGTGCTGTTGGCTGCTTCCTCCATAAATCTAGGTCATTTGCTAGTTCTATATTATTAATATTAAACTTGAGGCGCCATCTTTGGGCTTCCTACTCTAAAGATGAGAATTGAATTTCCTTCAACTGTTGCTTTTTAATTTTTTTCTTGATATTTTTATTTCTTTTTTGTTTTTTTTTTCTAGACAGGGTTTCTCTGTGTAGCCCTGGCTGTCCTGGAACTCACTCTGTAGACCAGGCTGGCCTTGAACTCAGAAATCTACCTGCCTCTGCCTCCCAAGTGCTGGGATTAAAGGCATGTGCCACCACTGCCCGGCCGCTATTTTTATTTCATATAATAATTTTGAACAGTATCCCAAAGCGTCAAGTTTATTAATATACACTCTGGTTTAATAAGAAGAGACTCTCCCTAACTTCTGTCTACTCTGTAGTCCCTCTGACAATACAGTGCTTGTTGGTTGTTAAATACTTGTGTTCTCCTTTTCCCTGCTTCATGTAAAGTTGATCTGTGGACTCTGAATGCCAGTAATATGCTTACACTAATTATGACTATAATTAAGTTATATAGTTAAGTTATATATAGTTATTTGGCTGAGTTCAACACAGCCAAAGAGTTTGGTGTTTTTGTTTTCTTCTGTATAAGTTAAACTGTGTAATTCATCAAGACCTTTGTCGTCCTTCAGTTAGATAGTCCTTGTTCTTTGTCATGCATTTAAACCTGCCCTATTTTAGTGTACTTTTGATCCAAGAGATGACTTTCTCGTACCATTTTTTCCCCTGGAGTTTATGATTGCCTTTGTGTTTTTCTTGTTCTTGTTGCCCGTCATAAACCATGTCCTTCAGAAATACCCTAAGTGTGGTGCTCTCTTTATTCTGTTCTATTTCATTGAACTGGCTAAGCATCCCATGAGATGTAAGTGCCAAAATAATCAAGATCTAAAATACTCCCCTTTGAGTCCTTGACAGTCAGTAGTCCCTTCTTGGACTCCTGGCACCTTTTCTTTTTATTGTTGTCTGTTTGTCCCTTTCTTGAATTCCTTACCTATGGAATCAAGGAGCAGATGAGTGTGTGTGTGTGTGTGTGTGTGTGTGTGTGTGTGTGTGTTGTAATGGTGGCACCAGTGTGGTTTTGCTTTACGTTTGTTTTTGCTTTTGTGGACAATATTTTTAAGATTCAGTCATGCTGTTGACTCTATCAGGAATTCATTCTTTCCCATCACTTGATTTTTACCACAATTTGTTTATTCATTTACATGTCAGTGGTCAATTTGTGAATTTGTGTTGTTCCCACAGTGGGGCTAGTATGAAGGATGCTTTTATGACTTCTCACATATAGATCTTTACAGTGATAGGACATAAACATATGTTTTTGTTTCTGGGACAAACATCTAGAAGTGGGTTGCTGGTTGGCATAACAAAAGTGTGCTTCATTTTTTAAAGAAACTTGCCAAACTTTTCCAAACTGGCTATATCATTTCTTTTGGCAATATGTGAAGTTTCCATCCTTCAATTGGTAGCATGAGTCTTTCTAATTGCCATTCTGTATTTACTGTGAACTAGAAAGTCAACTTTGCCAACGGCTCTAAGTTGCTGTAGGATGAATCATATCTTGTAATATGTGTTCTCTGAGGGTTTGTGTAATACGTGTATTCCATCTAGGATTTGAGTTTGGTGGTTTTTAGTCTTTTTCTTTTAACTGTTTGTGGTCCCTTGTTCCATTCCTGATGTTAGTAATTTCTGCTTTCTCCTTTTTTGTTGTTCTTTTGTGGGTGGTCGTTGTTGTTGATGTTGTTCTTTTATTGTCAGCGTCTTTCCATTTAACGGGTCTCTGCTTTCATTGATTTGTCTTGTTTTTTCTATTTGGCATTTATTTGCTACTGTCTTCCTTTTAATACGTAGTTGTCTTTTTTGTTGTTACCTTAAAATTGCAATAGTTTAATGTAGTTTAATTTATGTTACTTTATTTGCTCCCTACAAATTTTAGTGTATCATAGTTTCATTCAATTCAGAGTATTTTAAATTTTTATAACTTTTTTCTTTGACCTGTAGATTTTAAAATTACTAAACAGAGAAAGAATTTTACAGATGTTTTTCATTTTAATTAAATTCTTTTGTAATTAGGAAATATTCTGTGTGATTTTAATTGGTTTAAAATTCAGTAACAGTTTGTTTGGTCGACCAGATAGCTTGACTTGATACCTACTCATTGTTTGCCTCGTTTCAGTTGTGTGTTTCTTTAAGTCTTTTGAGTATGCTTATAATATTTGTAGTAATCTTTTTAATGTCTTTGCTCTTCCATAAATGGTGTCAGTTCTGAATCTACCTTTGAGAACTGATTTTCTTCTTAATTACAGCCCACATTTTCCTGCCTAACTTTTTATGTTGAAGGTCAAACATCGTGAATAGTACATTGATAAAATGCTGAGTTTTGCTGTGTTCCTTTAAGAGTATTGGTGTGTGTGTGTGTATCTGTATTTTTTGCACATGTGTGAGATATGTGTGTTTGTGCATGTTTATGCATGTTTGTATTTTCATACATATATGGGGTGCACACATTGTGAGTGTGAGGGTGGATAAAGTTGATTTGGGGCAGCATCTTCAGTTGCTCTCCCCTGTTCGTCCTCTTCTGAGACAGACTTCCTCAATCAACCCGGAGCTAGTCAGTTCTGGTTAGCCTAGCAGGCCAACTCACGTGGGGGTGCTGTCATGCCTGCTTGCTTTTACGTGGACTCTGGGAATCTAAACTCTGGTCCTCACACTTGCACGGGATGCCATTCTTGGCTGAGCCACTTCACTATCACTCTGAATTAAATTTTAATAAAGCCTCAGTAGCTAATACAGCTGCTAAATGGATCTTTTCCTCCCTGCTAATGTTGGTTTCTGAGAAACTTATCTAGAGTAAGGAATTCAGGGTGAGAATATGGTTTGTAGAACTTGCTTTTGGGTCAATGAGAAAGCCAGCTGTTAAGATGCACTAGGGTATTCAAGTACTGTAGTGTGGTCTTTTCTTCCACAGTGCCAAGCATGAGGGTGGCAGTGGGGACCCTGACCCGCTCTGTGATCAGATGTCAGTTGACTTTGTGAGCTGCTCTTGCTCCTTTTCCCCATTGCACCTCCTGGCTCTTGCTCTACTTCCTGCTTCCTCCACAGATCCCTCACAGCCTGTTCTAGAGCACTGGACTCCTTCCAGTAAAAATACGAGCATGGTGTGGATATTTACTGACTTATAAGATATACATATAGGTACAATATTACATATTAAAATGGATAAGACTAATGATATTGCAAAGAAGGGATTAAAAAAAGTATTCACAACTAAAAGCTATTTCCTCAATACTCAGTTTATTTTTCACCTTGAAGGCCATTATCTCTTCACTGATCTAGGAAGTTCACTGAACTCTAGTATGCAGTGAGTGTGCGTGCGTGTGCGTGTGTTCCTGTAGCTGGGTTTCTTTCTTTCGCTTGAGCGCTGCCTGAGGAAGGTTGAGGAGGATAGTCGCAGTGAGTGAGTCTTCCGCTTTGCAGTTCAGTTGGCTGCTTTAATGGATGAAAAACGGTCATAGCCTGGGGACTGCTTGGTTCTTGCAGGACATTCTCTTGGTGCAGGAGTCCGTAAATTTGCTATGTCGGAGGAAGGGTGAACCGAGAAAGGAGTCTACCAGGAGTAGAATAGCTAAGAGCAGCTGCTCAGAGGTAGGTGGGTCTCAGGAGCTCCGTGCTTGCCCTGTGTAGTCCACCTTCTTATAACGTGGGAGATGGTATTCTCTTTTGGAACAAGCATGGTCTCATTCTGTTAATGACCGTTGCTCCTAGCTGTCTGAATTCCTCGTCACATGGTAGGTCTCACCTCCAAGCCAACAGCTGGTAACTGTAACACGTGGGAGACAACATGACATCATCTTGGGGATGTTGGCCAACCGATTTTTCCTAAGGGAAACTAGAAAACTTAAGAGACGTAATGAACTATAAATTAATTCACTGCAGGAAATCCCTATGTCTGATGATTTTTAAAAGAATAAATTCTGCATGCAAACGAATCATTACCAACTCAACTGCAGCTTGCTTGGTCCTCAGGTTTACTCACTGTGCTGTGTGTTTGGTGGAGATGGGAAGTGAAAAAGCTAGGCCTTTCTTTTTCAATGAAGTCCCAGTCAGTCTTTCAACATGTCTCTTTTAGGCTTTGGTTGCAGGGTAAATGACTCAAGGTATCTATTGCTGCCTAGCTGTTTTTAAAGGGGAATTCCCCACACCCCATGTTCTCACCTCCCTAAAATACCTAATTCTATCCTGGAAGTTTCGGTACTTTGTTCGGAGTTTGTGAAGTCAGCACATTTCTGGACGCTCCCTGGGAATGTACTTCTGAGCGGCAGTGACGCCTTTGTCTCCCATCTCCACAGCCTGCTCAGCACTGTAAGGACACAATTCTATTGCTATTTCCCCCTCACATTTGATGTGGTAGTTTGCATACAGCTGCAGGGTAGACAGTTACCTTTGAAAGGAACATTTGGCTGCTCTAATTTGATTAAAGAAAAACCACCTCAATCATTTCTAGACTGAGAACGTTTTCATTTTTAACTTGGCAGGAAGAGTCGGGAATGTCCTCAGAGTGCTTAGATAAGTAGGAGAACTCTCGGGAGGAGCGGGACCAACGGCTTAAATGAAGGAAGCCTTGATGCAATTCATTCATTCATTTATGTATTTTGAGACAAGCAGTGTTGTGGGATTGATTCTGTTTCTCCTCTCCCAGCTTGATGTGTCCTTCATTCTCTCACCTCCTTCTCCTTTGCATGATGGCTCACTTAGTGATTCTGATAAATAAGTGGGTTCCGTCAGGTATAGATTGCCACTCTAAAGCCATTTACTACTCCATCCCATTTTAATGTAGTGCTAAGATCCCAAATCCCAATGAACTATGAAGCACATTGGCTTTCTTTGCCACTGATGGGAGAGGCCTGGAAAGATTTTGAATAGCAGATCCAGGTTGAGAGTTTGGTTGAAGACAGTTGTTCCTCATCACTGCCTAACACCCTGCACTAGATTCTTATCTCCCAGCTGCAGGATCTGTTCTCAAGCTAGACATTCTGATGGGTCATTGGTATAATAGTTCAGAATCTATCCTGTTGATTCTGTGGTGGCGTTAACTTCATATGTATACATGCATGACGGAAAATAACTGAATGAGATGTTAGTGCTTATGGGCAAACCCTAAGCAAGTTGTTGAAATAAACTTATAAAACTTATAAAAATAGTGCTCCTGTAAAGGGCATCCCTGCTAATAAATGTGAGTGTAGAAATGTATGGGAAGGTTGGAGAGAACAGATAATGTTGTTGTTCGATCACTGACTATTATTGATTGCCCAGGAGTGGAGATCAGATGTGTGGATTCACATTTCGATTCTATATGACTGTAACACATTATGGGTGCTGCTTGCTCTCCTCAGCCCAGTGTTCTGGTAGAGTCCTCCCCCCACCCCCTTTGTATGCAGTTGCCTTTATAAAGAATTATACTTTTGCATAGTGCAGTAGTGAAATCTTTCTCATCCTAGGTTTTCTTTTGTTGTTCATAGCCTAAGCGACAAACACTGATTCAAATCCATCAAAATTATTGAGTGTCTTTAATGAAATACATAGGAGCTAGGCTAAGATCCAGATTTTAGTTTTCAAAAATTATATAATAATGGGGCTAGAGACATGATCATGCTTGAGAACACTGGCTACTCTTCCAGAGGACCCAAGTTCAGTTCCAAGCTCATAACTATTTTAGCATACATAGGCTGCACAGGCCAAACTAACATACACACATACATACACACACATAAAATAATAATATTAACAACAACAACAACAACAACTATATAATGAAAACCAGGTATGGTGATGTAAACCTGCAGTCTTAGCACCGTTGTGAGGGGAAGATCTGGAAATCAGAACTAGCCTGAGCTACATGGTGAGAATCAGAGTCAGTCAGATACCCTCCACACACACACCTACTAAATGCCTTATTGCATTTCTGTCTCGACTGTTGTCCACTTCAGTACTGTTTCATAGCAACAGAAAAGCAAGATAGGATGGATTATTACTCTCATTTCACAGATAAAGACAGAATTTGCATGACTAGAACACACAACTCAACTCTAGGGTGTTATTTCTTATTCACTCTTCTAATGTTGCAAGCATTTTAATCATGCAAAGATCATTTGGACTTGACTCTTAAAGGTTTGGCCAATTAAGTGACCAGAAACTGCCACTGATAGAGGTACACCAAGGTTTTTAAGGCAGACGTGATTTTAATGGCTTGTAGCTGAAAACTAGAGGTATAATAATTTAATTTTGACAAAATTATTTTTGTCATATATTTTTGACATACATTTTTGGTGCTGGTG
This sequence comes from Rhynchomys soricoides, assembly GCA_019843965.1. Classification (NCBI taxonomy): domain Eukaryota; kingdom Metazoa; phylum Chordata; class Mammalia; order Rodentia; family Muridae; genus Rhynchomys; species Rhynchomys soricoides. Next base: position 478,538 of record JADRCH010000275.1, on the reverse strand, counting down.
ATTGAACCTAAGATCTTCTCTTAACACACACACACACACACACACACACAAACAGTTGTAGCTTGCACTGAAGAAAACGGCTCCTTGTCAGAGCCTCTAGACTGTGCCAAACAGCCATCTCCCACATGCACACCTGTTTTAAAGCTAGAAGGTCTGAGTTCTTTTTAGTGTATTTATTCAGTTGATTGTGGGCTGGCATCAACTTTGTATATGTGTGTCTGTATAATTGGGTATATGATGTTGGGCCTGTCCCGCACTTCCCTCCGCCCCCCTCCCACCCCCCCGCAGTGATTGGCAGGTGGCCTGTGCTCTGGCTCCCAGGCAACCGATGCCCGAGGGCAGGCGAGTAGGAGGGTGCACCAGCTAGGCAGGGCTGGGGTGCCCCCAGGCTGCACAAGGTGCCACTACCCCCTCCCACACCCCAGGAGACCCCCTCTACCGGAGGCCTCCGCACACTGACAGGGAGCATTGTGTGCAGCCTGGGGCAACCCCAGCCATAGAGGCAGGAAAGTGAGGACCCAGGTCTGCTTGGGTGTGCAGGGTCTTTGGCAGCAGCACCCCTGATTCCTCGATGACTTGTCTGTACGCCCTCCTGCACTGAGCACTGTGTTGCAGAGCCAAGCTGGGGCTGTGGTGGCTCTGGGTGGGGGCAGCCTGAACCAGACTGAAGGCCCTGTGCTGGGGGTGTTCTCCCCTTCCCTCTGTCCCGAGGGTGAGAGAGTGGGGTCCCGGGCAGTGGTAGTGTTGGGCCCCATTTTGACCCTGGTTTGGGCTTCGAGGTCATTCACTTCCTTATAGGGGTAACTCAGCAAGACCTGTGTGGCCCTCCCTCTGCCCTGCCATTGCTGACATGGAGCTTTGCTATTGGCCCTGTCACTTACCTCTTAGCCTTCCCTGCCTCCTACATCATCTCACCCCATACCTAAGTGCCCACCTCCTTTGCCTTCTCTATATAATCGAGGGGCTGATACAATAAAGTTGAGTTCCTGCTTCGACAAGACTCCTGGCCTGGTGTGTTTCTTTTGGATCATCGACACTCACCATCCTGCTCAGCCCCGGACAGACCTGGCTGGACCGGGTTCTCTCCTCTAGCCGGGACCTGCCAGCAAGGAGCTAACATACATGTGTACCCGTGGAGATTATTATGTGTGTATTCCATAGGCAGTTTGTTTTATTAGATGTTTATAGACGATCTGTCAATGGAATTGGTACTCTAAACCTTTTGTGCCTGCATTCGGTGCTCTATAGTGTGAAGTCAGCAAGTGAGAAGCAGAAGCGTGTAGCCGGTTAGAGGAAGGAAGCTCACCTTTGAATCTGGCATCAGAGGTGGTGACAGTTGGGTGGTGTATGCTCTTGATGAGTCAGCACTTTCTGGTTTCCATGCTAATGGCATCAGATGACTTTGGTCCAAGCTGAGGCTTTCTCAGAATCAAATTTAAATAAAGAAAAAATGAAGAAATGTGCAATTATTTCTTTTCTCTGTTTTTAATTAATTGGCACTAGGATGAACTATTCTACTGAGCCCAACATCAGATACAGTGTGTTCTTAAGTTCTCAGCTTAAGGAAGTAGACTTGGCCCTGGACTCTAAGTAAACAGATCTTTACCTCTTGGGACAGCCCTGCTTTAGTTCATTTGGACTTTATTGTTTCTGTGCAAACTAATAACAGACAAAAGCGGAAGGAAACGGAGCTCAACAAAACATCTACAGTGTTTGCTACTTCAGCTTTATCAAAGGCTCAGTGACTAGTGACACAGCAAGCAGAGGAAATGGTGGATCTGCTTCATGGTCCCATGTTCCTTTCTCCCTGGTCCAGATTAGGCCCACTGTTGTGAGAGAGATCAGGTGGCTTTTACTCCTTAGATTTTGTACTTCAGACTAGCCCAGAACATAAGACCGTAAGACATACAAATGGAAGAAAAATTTTTAGAAAACCTCCAACTCTGGTTCCCTTGAGTTTGTTTTTCCAAGTTTGTCTTTTCATCAGTTGCAGGACACAGCTGACAGTTTCTCTGTGTTGATATTTGTTTAAAATACCTGAAAACTATTTTAAGCTTCTGGATATTTTGTTCCTTCAGAAATATACTTGTATTAAAGAGAATACTTAGCAGTTTACAATGAAGAAAGTAGTGATATTCCAGCAAGACTGTGGCCCCCTTACTTTCTTTTCCTGTTGCTGTGATAAAATACCCCGACAAAAGCAATTTAAGGAAGGACGTAGCAATTGATTCGAACTTGAATGTAGTTGAAGATACCGCCCACCTTGGTGCTGAAGTCAAGGCGGCAGGAGCTGTTAGAGGTTGCTCACACCATATCCATAGTGAGGAAACGGAGAAGTGAATGCAGACTTGCTAGCGTTCTGCCTACTCTCTGCATGTCCTAGGGTCCCGGATCCCCTGCACAGGGAGTAGCCAGGCCTCTGTTTAGATGGGACTTCCCATATCAACCAGTGTCATCGAGGTATTCTCCCACAGGCATACCCCGAGGCCTGGCTCCCGGGTGAGTCTAAATTCTGTCAAGTTGACATTGAGAACCAGCCATCACAATGGCTATGTTTAAAAAGCCAGGAGTACTATTAAATGTATTTATGTTTTCATCTATACTGACGCTTCATAAGTAGAAAGAATGTCTGGCCCTTTAACCACTTGCTAATGAGCAGAAGCAAAATCCCTACAGAAAAGCCCTGATCTCTTTGTGCACGGAATTCAAATGAAAAGTTAGCAGTGAGATAGAGTCTTGTTACATAATCGTTCTGAAAATATGCAGTAAATATGTAGTCCTTTGAGTGCCTTTCACTCAGAAACATACTTTTATTTATTTGACTGGTCATACTGGCTGGAAATGGATTATACTCTGGCTGTTTGTCTGACCATCTGATCTCAAAATACTCAAGAAATTACACAAAGAGCTTCATTCCAGAGATTTACAGAAGTGAAGAAGTTGTGGCACAATTGAGCGTGGAATTTCACTCTGCTGCTGACTAAAATATAACAGGAGAGTGAAGACAGACATCTTATAAAACCAGCCTGTGCTGTCGGAATAACTGCTGATTCCACAGTAAAACCTGCAAACTGAGTTTCCCTTCTAGAAGGTACCTTACAGTTGTATGTTTCCGACATGCCCATGACTCTGCCGTACATCATTTGAATAATTGTAACTTGCGAATAGAGCTCTTTGCAATGTCACAAATGACATAAAGGGTATAAGGTTAGTGTGTGCAATGTCTACAAAACAAAACCCTCACCTTGTGAGCTGTCAGAGAGACTGCTGTAGGAATCTGTGCCCAAAACTACAAGCTTCTGAGGCTGGGCCACTGCATTAAAAATGGACATTTTGATTCATTTTCTCGGCTTGCTGATTTGGTGAGTCTTCTGTGTGCTAAGCTACAGTAGAAAGCATCTTAATCAAAGAAACAAAGATACTATAGGAGGTAAAAGCCATCAAAGAACTAGAATAAAATAAAACCCAAGGCCAAAACTCCCTAATTGGTTTCTTTTTTTTTAACCATGAACGGATACTTGTAGATGTATTTTTATTTGAATCCCAGTAAAATGGCAGTTTTGATGAGGTGCCTGCCATGAGTCATACTACATACTAAGACTCTCACTTGGCTATCTGAGGTTCTATTCATGGTAGGTGGAAGAAGGCTGCTATGCCGGTTGGGAAAATGCTATTATGATTTGGTTATAATAGCTCACTGTTTGAATCCATCTGTGGACAGAAAAGTGAAGAGGTTGAGATAGCCATGTTTGAGGTTCAGTGGACCTCTCTAGAGGGGTTCTGGCCGTGTCCCAGAACAGACTTGAGCACGGTCTTTGCATTTGGAAGCGATAACTTCCGAGGGAAGAGTTTATTAGCTTGTTTTGCCTGCCGAACAGAGAATTCGGCCTTTTGTCATGCAGTCTTTATTAGTGTAGTCTCACAGATGCACATGTACCCTGTCTCTACCCACTGGAGCATGTGTCGTGGTAGTACAGATAGCCTTAAAGCACCTTCAGGTCTGCTCCAGGAGAGGATTGTCAGCCTCCGGTTGGGTGTGGGAGGAGCCCTTGCAGCCCTCCTCTGGGTCAGCTGGTTATTTTCAATGCTAATTATGTAAGGCTTTTCTGGAGGTCTTCTAGACCTTCCTCTTGACCCTGTTCTCTGCCCCCAAAATAATAAAAGGCAGGCCTATTGGAAAGTAGATAAAGAGAAAAGGACAAAACCAAAAATATGAAAAATTTAGAACAAATTATTCTTGGAGTTTTAAAATATAACTCCATTATATTTGGATATATAATGGATAAAGGTGGATTCAAACAAAGTTAGTATGGCAAGAACTTCTAGACTCAGCAGGAAAATGGGGACCTAAGAGCACAAGGGAATAATAACACAGAAAATTAGACTGGGTCCCGAAGTTGCACAGTTTAGAACTTCGGTGTGGTTTTTCTTAAATTGTTAACTTAGTGTCCAAAACTTGAATAAACATGAATTTCCTTGTTTTCTTCTTGCATGTTTCTTTGGGGGAAGCATAAGGGAAATTCATACAGCTTTTAGCGTTGGTGTAGGAAACAATGCAGTTCGACAGAGCCATTGGGCTTAGCATGCTGACAGTTTCTGCTTTGTTCCACATGTTAAGTTTCTGTTGGTTATATCACCAACATTATCAAACACGGCTTACCATGCCCGTTATCTGGTTCCGCAGACACAGTTGTCAGCTATTAAAATATAAACTGACTACTTTAAACGTGGAGATACTTGGCAATCAGCCTAAGTCTTCATCCCTCCTTCATATCCCCCAGAGCTCTCTTCCCCCAGGTTTTCGTATGGGGATAGATATGCAAATCCACTTTGCCTTTAATTTTGTCTTTTTATAGCGATATTAATAAAGCAGTGGGAAGTTAAAACTCAGGGGTGTCTGGGGACCACAAAGGGGTGCTTCAGGGCCTGCAGTTGTTCAACTGTACTAAAGGCATTTTAGATAGTTAGAGGTGCATCTTCAGTATTCTTTGCTGAATAGTGGAAGCGTTTGGTTCATGGTTTCACATATATTCTCTTTAAGCGGAAATCTCCCCGCTATTGAGATTTGCTTTATTTTGAAGTTTAGAAGCTTCTATAGACACGGTAATTTAGTCTTCTTTTAAAAAGATAGATTGGTTTTCCTTTTTCATTCAGATAGTTCATTGTATGTGAATGGCATTCATCATATGCTGCCTTTACACCCACCCCTACCTCCACCCCACCTGTACCCTCAAAATTATCTTTAACCTTAACCTTACCTCTTAATTTACACTTACTCCCACCCCTATTCCTACCGTTACGCTTACTCTGGCCCTTTCCCTAAACCTTCCCTTTCCATGGCTATTCGTCTCCAGTCTTCCGTCATCCTAGACTAAAAGTTTGTGCTCAGGAAGCAGTAGCTCTCCACTTCCCTTTCTCCACAAGAAGAGAGGTTTTGTGTGTGTGTGTGTGTGTGTGTGTGTGTGTGTGTGTGTGTGTGTCTCCCAGCGCATGTTCAGTAACACACTTGTAGAGGTAAGAAGGCATGAGATCATCATGCTGGCCACAAAGTCCCATTTACCCACTGAGCCATGTTACAGCCCCAAGGGTGGACGTTTAGGTGATGTATTACAGCCTAAAAGAGAATGATGTGGTGGTGCATTAGGCCCTGGCAGGTAGACTTAAGATTGGGAGCAATACAGGCTGTAACCTCCAAAGGGGGGATCTCATGGCAAGGAAACAAGGCTCTTGTGAGAACTTTTATCCTTCTGGCCTGCTGGGACAGAGATTGTGGACTCTAGGAATCTCTGGGGACTGTGTGCTGTCTGGTACTGAGGGGTCGTCCTGAGATTTCCTCTCTGTGCCTGCCCTGCCTCCTCTTGATGCTTCCTGTGTGTCTTCCTGTCTCAGGCTCCTTTATAACCTCTGTTTCTCTGTGGCTGTTGTGGTCTTATTGCACTACTACATGGTTCCCACACTGATGCATTTGCCCCTGTTAGTTCTTACTGCAGAATCGGTGGTACGGTGCGCAGAAAGCATCTCCAACATAGGAGCATTGCTCCTTAACCTTGCCTTCACATGGCCAAGAGAACCAGCCGACTGGATGCTTGTTGCTATGGTCTTAGCCGTTCACAAACAAAACACTGCCCTCATCATGAAGACAAAACTTTAGAAGAAGTCTTAAGCCATTTTGACGGTTACATTTCAGAGCCTTTATGTTAGTCAACAGGTTTAAAATTGCATTCCAAGACTTAAAGAAGGGTTTGTTTTTTTGATTTTATTTCAATCGTATAAAACCCTCTCCAATATTAACCACAGCAGGTGCTTAGCACAGGAGATTGCAAGAATAGTGAATGCTTCTGGATGAGTTATTAATCTTTGGCCATGATGGTCTCTTGATGTCACTTGCTTTGGTGAGTAGAACCATATATGAAAAGGTAAGAGCATCGTGGTGGAAATGGGTCTTTATTTGAAACTTTTGAATGGGAAAGCTTATTTGCCTGGAAAACACATTACGTAGCAGACACAATAAATGTGAAACTCCAAAGTGATATCTGTTTGATAGTGGGTGGCTTGGGCCATCGAAAGTGAGAACTTGTTTGGTTAGAATAGTTGAATGACTTCAGCCACCTACTAGGCCTGTGCTTGCCTGGGCCACCCTAGCGGGTCTACTTTTGGAGACTAGTTGTGTGGACAGTTTTCTTCTATTGGGATGTAAGCTCTTTGAGTTAAAAGGACAAAGTGTACTTAAAGGTGAAGAAATTATAAACTGTCACTAATTGTTGGTCTGATTCTTCTGTTTGTGTAGTCTTTAAAGCTGGGGTTGTAAGATCGTGGATTTATCTCCCAAGTTTACGTTCAGCAGTCGTATTGAATCAGGAGTGACTTTGCCCCTACCCCACCCCCAGAGGATATTTGATAGTCTCCAGGCCCATTTTACCTGTTTCAACTGGGAAGAGACACTTGTACTATAACCTATAGAGATCATGAATGACAGACTGCTCTCTACCACAAACAGAATTTAAAATTTGACAATCCCAAATATTACAAAGGTACTGTTTGATATTAGTCTCTAGAAGGTAAAAAGTCTTTGTTCCTATTTTAAAAGAGAACCGGATGACTCTTTTCTTCAGGTGTGTGTGTGGGGGGGGGGGGGTGTTTTTCTTCTCTTTTGCAGTAACTGTCTTGTAGTTCATGGTATATTTTCCTCCCATGTAATGTACCTACCATTTTGTCAAATTTATTATTTTGTCACTAATCGGGACCCTTCTGATATACTCCTGCCTGCTGAATATTAGCCGGCCCCTGCCCACCTGACTCTCTCTCAGGGCCTGATTGTGGCTTCCCTCTAAGAACTGCCTGCTTGTCATCTTACCTCATTGGTTTTATTGGTTTTTCACTCATCTTCAGAGGTTAAACTTGGCTCCTTAAGAGTGTTATCTGGAGGGCTGGAGAGATGGCTCAGTGGTTAAGAACACTGACTGCTCTTCCAGAGGTCCTGAGTTCAATTCCCAGTAACCACATGGTGAATCACAACCATCTGTCATGGGACCTGATGCCCTCTTCTGGTGTGTCTGAACACATCTACAGTGTACAGTTTATATAAAACAAATAAGTCTTCGGGACTGACAGTAGTCACTCCTGCCTTGAGAAGTCCATATGGCCTTATTGTGTTCTGTGTTGCAGCTTGTCCTCATTTGCTAATCACTACTGCCTGGCTTCTTCCTTCAACTACAGTGAATGCTTCTTGCAGGAAGAGTGCACCTTCCTTCTGTTGTGTGTGTGGGGGGGGGTACCTGCGGATGCAGGAACATGTGCATGCATGCACATGTGGAAGCCACAGTCTCTCTCCGCTGCTCTCTACTTTGTTGAGACAGGAGCTCCATTGAACTCAGAGCTCACTGATTGGCTATAGCCAGCTGGCCTGCCTCCACAGTTACTGGGGTCGAGGTGTTTGCCACCATACTCTGGTTTTATGTGGGTGATGAGGATCCAGACTCAGGCCCTCCTGTTCACACAGCGGATACTTTACCAGCTAACCCGTCTCCGCAGCCTTTTACCTTCTGTCATTCTTGACGATTTACGTGTTGCCACCCAATATACCTCTTGTGTAGGAGGCTGTGTGAGATAGTCTATTTGCTGAAAAATATACAGAGATAATATGCAGATGCAATAACAATTACAGTATAGAAGGACAGTTGAGTTACACCAGTTAACTTGGTTTATACACAAGTGAGTGTACAATTGCTCTTGGGGCATTTGGAAATACCTGAAGTGGTTTGGGTTTTTTTTGTTATTGTCAGAAATAGTTAACCACTGTTAACTGGTAAGTAAGGGGCAGGAGGGTTGCTAGACAGACTGCAGTGCCAGGAACAGCGGAGAGCTCACACTGGAGTTGCCCAGCCTTTCGTGTGAGTCATGCCACGGTTGAGAAACCCTGCTTTTATACCCTGTGTGGGCATCCCTATTACCATACTTTACCACCTAATGCATTGAGAACATGCAAAAACAGTGTGCTTTCCTATGGCAGAAATGAGTGCACATTATAAACTCTTAAACGGTGGGGAATGCAGCTATGCCCAGATATATAGTCAGATGGTTACAAAGACACGCATAGCTGTGTGTAATAAAAGGCATTCTGTGATTGGGCCAGACTTTGCCAATACTAGAGGGAAAACAGCTCTCTGTTCGTTTGAAATGATGTGCCTTGTGATTTTAGAAAGTGGAAGACATTTGGGAACCCTGAAGCATAGAAATAGTGGAGTATATTTTTAATAAACTGTAGAATGCTTGCAAAAAGACTGATGTTTTTATTTGAATACTGAACCATACATCCAAATACTTTGAAATGTTCCTTGAATAATATTTTGCAACAGTTAAAGAATAAGGACAATATGCTGTCCTTCCTAACGTTAGCCTTGGAAGACACTCTTGCTGCATTCAATGGCAGAATGACTAGCGATTCATGGAGAGATCCTAGGTAGGCCATGTCAACCATAACTGCTCTGTACCTTGGTTTACACTCTTTCAAAAAGAAAGACTGAGGGCTTGCCTGAGTTGATTAGTTTTTTGTTTGTTTCTTTCTTTCTTTGGTCTATTTTTGTTTTGTTGTTTTGTCAACTTGCCACTTCTTCTTGAGAAGAAGACACCTTAATTGAGGGATTGTTTTTATCAGATTGGCCTACAGGCAAGTCTATGGGCTGTTGTCATGATTAAAGGTTGGTGTGGGAGCATTCAGCCTGTTGGGGAGGGGAGGACAGTGCCACTCCTAGACAGGTGGTCCTGGGTTATACAAAAAAGCAAGCTCAGCAAGCCACAAGGAGCAAGCCAGTACTCAGCATTCCTCATTGGCCTCTGCTTCAGTTCCTGCCTCCAGGTTCCTGCCCTGGCTTCCCACAGTGATTGGAAGCCTCTCCTCCTCAGATTCCTTCTGGTCAGTGATTTTATTATTATTTTAGCACAGCAGTAGAGAAGGGTGCTGGAACAAAGCTAAAAAGTTCTACATCCTTTTAATTTCAGGTAGTAATCAAAAGTTTATTTATACAACGCAATTTATAAAAGGGTCTTTGAGGGTAATAATTCCAGTTCCCTTTTTATAAGCTTCAGAAAACATCCCTTTCTATAAAGGGCTTTAACTTCCAGTGTTTACAGGAAAGACTTCCTGTTACAAGTAAAGACAAAAAAAAAAAAAGTCAATTAAAATTTGTGACATGTTTCAAAATCTCATTTGTTGACCAATTTTGAAAGTATTGTTTATTTTCTTGTTTTATTATAAAGAAAGTGTTTTAGCAGTATTCATACTAAACTTCTTCATGCCATCTCGTTTTAATATAGCTATTTGCAGATCCAAAAAGGAGAAACCCAGTTGGAAATTTCCTGGTGAAGCTTTTTAATTTACTTGTATTAGTATTTAAGCATCAGGCTTTGGGCAAAATAAAGCATTCCTTTTATTTTCTCATTTCACATCCCGCCCCAGCCCCTGTCCCTTCCCCATCCTCCAGTCTCCACCCCCAAATAGCAGTTTGAGTTTATACAGCAGTAAGGTTTAGCCTTTAAATAGAAAGTGGGTTTTTGATGTCTTTGTGTGTGTGTGAAAAAACTAGGAAGTTGGTTCTGGAATTTTCATGTCCCTGAGGTCCATGATTCATGAGATGGATAGAAAATTCACAGGAGGATAAATGTCTTTGCTTTTCTGAAAGAAAAGACTTGCGGAGAAAGAAAACTTGGGAGCCCTAAGCAAGGGCTACAGGAAGTGTAGGGAGTGGCGGTCCGGTCCTAAGAGGGCCCCGACAGTGGAAGAATCTGACATAGTCAGCAGCCTTGGTTCCTCTAAGTCTCTCCCCTTATTCATTGATTAATGAAGACTCTGTGGAGTTCTGAGGACAGCACGTCCCGGGAATCAGCATATCTAACAGGCATTCTTAATATGTATTCTGTGCTAAGAATGGGTTAATTCACTAGGATGCCGATACTTTTAGATCTAAAATGACCTAAGTAGATCTGTACAATCATATTGGTCGGCCCTCCTTCCCCTCCATCTCCTTTATTTCTGTCTGTTCCCTTGCCTGCTCTCTCATCCCTTGCTTCTCTGTGCCCCTATTTTCTTCTCCTTCCTCTTCACATTTTAATCAGTATTTCCCCCTTTCAAGTCTTCTAGTCCATGTTTCTCACTTTCTGTTTTTTAAAACATTTCCCCCTTTCTTCCCCCTTTAATCTGCACTTTGTTGTTAGGGGTTGGGTCTGTTGCTATGTATAAAAATGCTAAAATCTGAACCCCAAGGTCTGGTTGTCCTTTAGATGAGTGAATTCTCATCTACCCGTCTTTACTGTTTAAACCTTTCCAATTTAAAGCCGATCGGTTAATAAAAAGCTAGAGCCTGTGATTGGGCAGTAAAGGAAGGAGGGACTTGAGGATTGAGTGACAGGGAAGAGGACAGAGAGAGGAGGCTGCCATGAGGCCTGATGTGTCATGAACTTGTGTCCAGGAGGGCAGACTGATGGAGTAGAAGCAGCCAGGGAGACTCAAACAGCAAGTGACAAGGGACGTACAGTATGGTGAGAATAGCATAGAACCTGCCAAGTCTAGGATTGTACATTGTGAGTAAAATACCAGGTTTCTGTGTCTTTTATACGGGCTAACTAGAATAAATAATTCCCTTACACTCTCCCCTTCATGTCTTCCATATATCCCCCTTTCTGTTTTTTTTTTTTTTTAAAAAAAATACTTTTATAAAAAGTAATTAAAGTACAGTTGCATCACATCTCCCTCCTCCCTTCAGCCTCCCCCATGCCCCACCCTTGCCTTCTTCCTGTCTGTAACCCTGGTGTATTGTCACACACATGCATATAGAAATAAATAGGTAAGTACAAACTGCCAAGTCCGCTTAATGTTGCTTATATAATGTATGTTTTTAGGGCTGTATTGGAGACCCAGTTAAGGGTCACCCTGAGGAAGACAATTTATCCACTTCTTAATTGCCAGTAGCTCTTCATCTCAGCCTACCCCCCAGCTCTCCTTAAGATTTCCTTCATACACATTGGCCTGTTGCTTGGTGCTGTCATTGCTTAGGTCTTGTTAGGCAGCTGTATTTTGAGATTTTGTGAGTGTGGCTTCCCTGTCAAATCTAGACATTCTCCCAGCAGCAGACTTCTTCCTGGCTGTTTGGCTCTTACAGTCTTTCCTTCCCCCTTTCCTTGATGTTCCCTGAGCCTTGGGTAACTTATTTTTTAAAAGAAATTAAGAGCTCTGTGAAAATTTTGTCTTTAGTAAATGATGGACAGTTTATTAAGTTTCCTTTTTCACCAAAATGTTAGCTTAGAGTTCAAATCCAAAAGAGAAGATTCAATGTAGCTTACATTAGACACTTCAAAATACATCATCTAGCTATGAATTATTGATAATTGTTCTATTTTTAGTTATATACTTTTTTTCCAACGTTCCTGTCTCTGTAGCTGTCTTGAGAAAGGAAGTAGGCTAGTCAGTTATGGTGTCTTTCCTGGAACGGTGGTTTCAAAACTTGTGGAAGAAAGTTTTGCTTGGTGTTGTATCTTCAGTTTACACAAGAGGGTGTCAAGGGACCCCCATGCCTATTGGTTTGCCATGGAAAGAGTTACTGTATCTGTCCTTACCTTACATCAGTTCCTGTCATGTGATTCATTATCAAAACAAATCAGTGTGAACTAGTATACAGTTAGCTTTTCCTGGGGCTGGAGAGATGGCTCAGCGGTTAAGAGCACTGACTGCTCTTCCAGAGGTCCTGAGTTCAATTCTTAGCAACCATATGGTGGCTCACAACCATCTGTAATGAGATCCGATGTTCTCTTCTGGTGTGCCTGAAGAGATCGACAGTGTACTCACATAATACAATATATAAATCTTAAAAAAAAAGAAAAAAGAAAACAAAAACAAAAAGCATCTTGGCTACGCAAAGACACAAGTTTTAATAGTCCTGACAAATACATCCTGAGGCGTCTTTATTCTTACAGTCTTAAGAGTTCCTGGAGTTCAAAGTCAGAATGCAGACATTCTGTTACAGTATGGAGACAGGGAGGTCAAGGGAACTGCTCTTACCCTTCAGGAGGCCGGACACTCCTGGCAGGACACTGCACCGATTCTTTGCTTTGCTTGCCATGTTCGAGGTTCTGCCTGGCATTTATAACTAACAGCTCAAATTTACTAGTATCCCTAGAGAGATTGAGAGGCCAGGATGACACATTCCTGCCAGCTTCACAAAAAACAGAGGCGTGAGCCAAAAACATTACTGTAATCTTTTCCAGTAAATGCTGAACTTCTTAATTGTGCTTGGATCCTACCAACCAAGGCATTGTCTTCCTCTCATACTTGACGATGCGGAAGCCATATTACAGGAGACCATTGCTTTGAGAACTGGGAACCCTTGCGGGAATAAAGATTAATGTCCATTAGCCTCAGCCTCAGCACCTAGTGTGTCCATTGAGTTAGTCATACAGACTCCTTCATCTGTGATAAGACTTGGCTGCAGTGGCCAGTGTGTGCCTTTTGAGAATTTGCTTTGATGAAGATGAAATATTTTACTGTCTCACCGTTCTCGGTTGGTTGCTTGCCTTGGCGTGTAATCTTGCGGTTTCCAGCTCACCAGGGCTTCCTCAGCACTCAGACGCTCCTTTCCTTACCTCAGTATTAAACGTGGTCCTTCAGTTGGTTCCAGAGCCACCATATTATCTATCTCATATTCTGCTTCTGGGTGCTTTTATATCTCTTTATTGAGATAACTTTCTGTAAACTTAAAGGTAACGCCCAAAAGACAGCCTTTTGGCACATCCTTTGACAGTGGTGTGGGTTTAACTACTACAAATGGAGTATTTTGTTTTCCTATTATTTTTATTTTGATATTAAATAGCTTCAAAAATATAAATTGTATTGAAACTTAAACTTTTTGGTGGCAAAGGCTGGGTGTTGTCTCCTATTGCTTAAATTCCCAGCACTTGGAAGATCTCTGTGAGTTCAAGGATGCCTGTGAGGCCCTGTCTCTAAGTAGATCATTTTCTTTGAATATCTCCAGGGGGAAACACACACACACACACACACACACACAAACACACACACACACACCTTTTGAGCTGGGTTTTCCTTTACTGTATCAACAAAGAGAGGTGAAGTGTCAAAGCAAAGTCAGCTTACTAAATAAATACTTATGTATTCAGCTATTAGAGTTTTCTTAGATTCTGGGAGAATGACTAGTAAGATAATAAGAGAAAAAGCTGACTGATTGATCGTCATCTTCTCACCTCAGAGCATGTCAGTGAGGCCTGTTTCATAGAGCTATGTCACCTAACTCATTAAAGTGTGTGGCAAACAACCAAGTTTGCTTTATCTTCTGATACAAGTCAGATGTTAATTGCATACATGTCTATTACTGGAGAAAATGTGTGACTGTGCTTACTGCTGGTCTAACTTTTTTTTTTTTTTTTTTTTTTTGGAGAGACCATGTAGAGTTCTCACATCAGTTTCATCTGCTCAGGTTGACATTGCTCTCTGTGGGTACAGTTTCCCAGCTTAGTTCCAGGATCTCCTCTATGTAGAGTGGCCGAGGGACCATGTGATTCCTCTGTGGAAGAGCAGAGCATGGTTTGGTAGCCTATTTATTAACATTTAAGTGTGGCATCCTATTAACAGCTAAGGAACAAAAGGTTGTTACTGAGACACGAATCTAAAGTTTGACTCTAATGTTGGCACACACTAGTTCCACGTGCATAGTATAAAAATCCGTAAAACTTGGATGTTAGAAAAATCAGTTCAATTAAAATATCTGGATTTTTGTCTTTAGACCGTAGGACATACTCTTGGAAGGCCATTTAAATAATCAGGGTATCAGGACCTGTAGCTTGGGAAGAAGCACTGTGACTGAAGTGTATGGGTGGCACATGTCGGTTCTCTCTTATGGCTTATGTTCATAGTGTTGTAAATCAAAGCGAGGGCAAGACCTGTGTGAGCTGAGGCTTACGGTATGGGTTTATCCCTTTCTGGAAGCTTTTTGTAGTTCCTTGGACAGTTCTCAGAATGTTTAGAGAGTAAAATGCTTTGCTGCTCTAAAGTGTTTTCTGACGTTTTGGGTGGAAGTATACTTGTATCCCAGCAGGATACAGAGCTACGTGAACTCAAATGTACACTGAATGTAAATTGCTCTGAAGGCCCTGGGTCACAAGTTAATAGATTCTGGACCTTGCTTCTCCCTTTCCTGAGCCAGACATTCCTTGGATTCAAGGGTAGGTTTAAATTAAAGAGTAGCAAATTGCTTCCTTCTTTGGAAATAGACCAACAAGAAAAAAAGAAAAAGAAAAAACTGGAAAAAAAAGAAAAAGAAGGAAAAAATCACCCTTTTGATACTAAAATGCTTCTCTAACTTGCCAGGACAGTTATGGAGAAAAACAGCATGAGGGAAAATGGGGTAATTTATTCAAATTTTGCCCTTAGAAAATGGAGTGTGTTTAAAGGGCAGTTGTCGTATTCCATGTGTCTTGAGAATAATGAAGCAGCTAGAACTTTCATGAACATGGCAAAATCAGTCCTGCCACAGGGGAGGCAATCCAGTTACTCTGTTCTGCATTTTAATTGAGCAGAACATTTTCACTCTTTTTAGAATTGTCTTCAGAACTCTCTCGGGAGACAACCCCTACTGGAAATCAATGTCTTTACTTTGTTATCCCTCCTCAAAGAGTATTCCTCAGCCTCATCCCCCAACTTACTGTGTCGGACTTGGCGCAAGCTGGTTCCAGAAATGCAGGACGCTCCCTTATGTGACAACCCCATGTATCCATTCAGAAGTCATGGCTGAGTGCCTCCAGTACAGGGCCAGGGATGCTGTCCTAACACAGAGGCGTCCGTCCGCCTCTGGGAATGGGAGGCTGGAGCCAAAACAGGTGTAGATCATCAGGCATGCTCGTCCTTGGGTGGATGAATGACGTAGAAGAAAACTTCCCAGGCAGAGTTGGAGTTTGTGTTAACGGCAGCACAAAACCCAGGAACTGCAAACGTTTCAAGACGAGTAGACTTAGTTAAAAGATGAGGGTGGAGTGAGTGGTAGAGGTTGGTAGCTAGGTGATGAGGGCCCCCCATGCCATCAAAGGAAGGAGGCAGTGGATAATCTTTGAGTTATGATTGACACACAGTTTACCCATTGAAAATAACCACCGCCTTGTTCGCAGTGTGTTTGTTCATAAAGTTGTACATTGTCACAATCTACTTTACGAACTGTCCATTCCCCTAAAAGAAATCCATCCCCCATTTACTCCACGCCTTGGGCAACTTGAAAACCACTTTTTGTTTTAATAGATTTGTGGGTATTTCATTAAAAATGAACATTTTTAGTTGTGATAAACCCAGTTTATCATCTGTTACTTGTGCTTTTACATGTATGCTATGATCTTTTTCCTCCTCCTCCTCTTCTAAGTTAAATACATTCTGTGAGCCTAGCATCCAACCTCATTGGTTTGCATGTGATATCCAGTTATCCCATGTTTGCTGAAGGCACCCCCACCTCCACCCCCACCACATCCTCGTCATGTGGTGAGCTGAAAGTTCACCGACACAGTGAAAGTTCCTCTCCAAAAACAAGGCCACCCTTGACTTCTGCATGCATGCACACACGTGTGCACACACTCAAGTGTATGCACGCAAACATGGACTCACACACCACTACAAATACATACATTTTTTAAAAAAGCATTTATTCTTAAGAGACTCTCAGCTCCACTTAGTTGGAATTTATAAGGTATAGTGCATCGCCGTTGAAAGACTAAGGAGATGTTTAATAAATTAGGTAAGGAATATGGCAGAAATCACCTTAAAGATGGAGGTAGGTTCGTAGAAGCTGTTGCATGTTGTTCATTTTTTTACATTACAGAATACTGTGTAGGATGTGATTCTAGCTCCACAAGCAGCAGTGGGAAGTATGTAAGCAGGATGTGTTTCCTTGGCCTGATACCCTGCTGAAGAAAAACGTGCTGGTTCCCCTGGTCGCAAGGCTGCTAGTTCTTATTCCCTTCCTGTCTCCTCAGCTCCAGCTCAACTCCAGCCTCCACCATGCAGCCAGATCTGTCTTTCCAAACAACACACCCACCCATAGCATTACCCACTGTAAAATCCTTGGGTCTTTCCCAGTGACCATAAGATAATTTCTAGACTTCTTAACCTCGATGAGCAAACTATAATTTTTTTCCTGTGTATTTTTCCAGCTCTTCTCTGATCCTTTCCGAGAAAATCTCCAGTGTACACCAAGCTGTCCACCATTCCCCAAAGAGTTTGCTTGCATACCTGAAGATCTTTGGACATGCTGTTCCTTCAACTGGGAGCTTCCCAGGCGTCCTTTATTTATCCGGCAAATTCCAGGCTAGCCTTTGAAATTCAGCCGCCCAGCCACTTCCCACTAGGCATAGTTGATGTCTTATCTTGAGAGCCTTCAGTAACTTTGAGCTCTTTTCCCTATACCCTTAGCATTAATGGGATAGGCGGTCCTGTAGGTGTTGGGGAGCTAGAACACATGTGACCTGTTCTGCCTTCAGCTCATGCTCTTACTACTGAACCCTACTCTGTATCCCAGGCTCAGGGCTCTCTGGTGTTGGTCTGAGGCCTGGTACCAATTTTCCATCATCTGTGTTGCAGATAGAAAAAGAAAAGCCCTGCTCTGTGGTGAAATTTTTTTTTAAAATCGAAATCAGTTCATATTTGGGGTACAAAAGAGTTTTCATAAAAAGGTACCGGTAGTAGATTGTGGGGTATGTTTATGCTTCTAGTTGACAACTTTCCATCAGAGTGCTAAAGTTGTTGAAAGTTTACTGTTCCCTGAAACCCAAGGTCTGGGAACACGGCTGTATCTCTTGGGGTGGCACCAAGTCCCCAAAGTCAAAGCCTGTGAGTCATCCTTGGCTTCTCCTCCTTTCCCATCCCTCCACCCCCCACACACACACATTCAGACACTTAGCAAGTCCTGCCAAGTCAACCTCCTAAATATTTCTGGAATCTGTGCTCTCCCTCTGTCCTTGTTGCTGGCTCCTCAGGACAGGCTTGCTTTCTTTTCCCGATGCGACTGCAGCATGAGTCCCTTTTTGGTCTCCTTGCCGGTCCTCATACCCATACTGCAAGAGTAAGGTATTTGAAAACGAAAATAGCCATTTTCTAGAGGGTAAATTTGTTGTGTAGTACAAGATTTCTCTAGTGGGACTGGCTTTCTCGTTGATCACCTTTCTCTTGGGCTCGAGGGCCCTTTCTTTACCCTGTTGTTTGCAGAACTCTTAGTAATGTAAGATAGTTCTGCAGTCATTTCTTCTGCAAGCCCTTTACTACATTTCGAGATTGGGTATACTTTGCTTCTCTTAAAATGCCATTTGTTTATTTATGTGTGGCATTTTGAAATACACACACACATCGAAGCATTTACAGAGTAGTTGGTGCTCATCTTTCTAATGTTTGCCTTTTCTGCTGGACTCTGGACCATTTATGATCATTTATTTTGTCTTATATTTCTACCAACATGCTATACAATTCATAGAAAGCAAGTACGTAATAAACATTTATTGGTTAGTTTATGTGAAGATCACATGTCTAGTGCAGAAGGCTTACTGAATGCAGTGAGGGTGAGCACAGAAGTCTCCACTAGGCAGTAGAATCATCAGTATATGTATAAAACATTTAAAATATCCAAAAAGTCTTCAGTGCACATTACCAAAAATCTCAAGGACGACAATAATGTCTAAAAATGGTGTGAGGGGGGTTCAGGTATAAGTCAGGCATAGAGTGCTTGCTCAGCCTGCACAAAATCTTGAATTGAAGCCTCAGCATCACACATACACATGTGCGCACGCACACACACACACACACACAAGCACATGCACGCACACACACACCCTGCACTCAGTGTGGGAACTTCCGAAAGGAAGAATCCAGTATCCAAAATATCCAGTTATGTGGGATATCCAGTTGCATAATGTTTCAAATAAAGATGTTCAGTGTTTGTAAACAAATCTGACTTGTAGTTATGTTGAGAAATTCCTCATTCTCTCAATTTTTTATTGTTGCTAATGTCAATATTTACCTTGTCTGAAACAAGACCAAACTCAAAAGTATGAGTCACAGGAATATAGCAAATCACACTTTCCTATTTACAAGTTTTTATTCCCTGCAAAACTACCCAATTTCAGGTCTCTGTGCTAAGGCTGTTACGAGATAGTTCTTTCAGTGTTTCTGACTTTTAACACAGTTTTCCATTCGTGTCCTCACAGAGTTACAGAACTTGTCTCAGTTGTTAACAGTGTAACGCCTGGAAGTTTTGTCAGGGTAGACCTAATTTTTAAGTATAATTTTTATGAGTACTGTTTTAAAGCCCCATCTTAGTCATTTTGATCGCCAGTTTCTTGCTATTGGTAGGTAGACTGTGTCCTTAGCTTTCCATTCTGGTCTCTGTTTGCCTGTTTCTCATTAATAAAAATACTCTATAGAACTCCGTACTCTCTAAAGCTTCCTCTTCTTAGGAAAGTCCAGTTTGTCTTTGCTGGATTTTTTTTTCTTGGCTTGCACAATGAGTTTTACAGTTATTTAAAGATTCCGTAAGCCAGCATTGTTTCTCATTTGTTCTGTGGTAATTCTGCTAAAGCAAGTGTGTGTGTGTTTCAAATACAGATATGTGTGTACAAATTTTGGGGGACTCCATCACTGTCCTCTTTTCTGTTTGTTTTTGTTTTTATTTTGCTTTATGTTTCTGCTTTTTGCTTTTTTAAAATAGAGTTCTCATTGACCTGAACCTCATCAAGTAAGCTAAGCTGACATTCTATAAGGCCCCAGGGATATGCCTTCTCTACCTCATTATTGGTGGATTTACAAACATACATTACCACACTCAGCCTTTCAAAAACATTTTTTAAATTAGCATTTATTTTGTGGGTACAGAGCTGGGAGATGTGCGGGGACAGCTGTGCCTGTGTGGCAGTCAGAGGATAACTTATGACAGTGTGAGGGCTAAGTTCTCACCAAGTGGATCCCAAGGAGTAAACTCAGGTACTTGAGTCATCAGGCTTGGCATGCGTATCACCTCTATCCTTTCAAGCACCTCACCTTACCACCCCACTTACAGCCTTTTGTACCTGGGTTCTGGGTACCTGAAAGACGAACATTGCTGACCACTATCTCTCTCAGTTTCCAGTTCTGTCAGATGTTGAGTTTGTTTGCTCATTTTTTTGGTAGTTGCTCTGTATTGGGTAGAGTATTGAAAATTGATTAAGGGATGGCAAACATTTTTTCCTCGGAGAGGAAAATTAAGAATTAGGTATTGTTCCATTTACTAATTTTAAAATTATGTCTTCAGGATTAATGATCAGGATTTTTAATACATTCAGGAGCAAGGTGAAGTCAGTGATGTGAGAAAACACTTGCTTTTGACTTTGGTTGTTTAAAAAACAGTTTTGTTTTTTTTGTTTTTTGTTTTTTGTTTTTAGAAACTGCATTTCTCTGTGCAACCTTGACTACCCTGGAGCTCACTATGTACACCAGGCTAGCTTTGAATTCACAGAAATCCATTTGCATCTGCCTCCCAAATACTGGGATTAAAGATGTGCACCGCCATGCCCAGCTCAAAACCCATGAGAAATAGAAGAAAATTTTAATGAAATATTTTTTTTAATTCCTAGTTTAAAACAGTACTTATTTTTCTTATTAAAAAAACTTATTAAAATGTCTGCAGACATTCCTGCAGAGGACTTGAGTCCCCAGTACCTACTTGGTGGCTCACGGCTGTCTCTAAGTCCAATTCCAGAGGATCCAACTCCCGTTTTTTGACCTCCAAGGACACCAGGCATGCACATGGTAACATTCACACATAAAGGCAAACCAACCATACACATAAAAGTAAATAAATCTTCAAAAATTGTTTTGTGTCGTAAGCTCTCCTGGTAGACAGCATAGATTAGGAAATGTCAGGAAACAAATATTTCATAATTTTATCACCCAAAGATAACCACTGATAGCAGCATGACTTTTCTTGTGCTGTTCTGTTCACATATACAGAATCATACAGGACAAACTCTTCCAAGCCTGCAGGACATCATAAAAGCCTTGTGTGCCCAGTAAATGTAAAACTGTATCCTGAGAGCCATATTGAGTGAGTGGGGGGGGGGGGGGGGGAGGGAGCGAGAGAGCCCAGGCAGACACACGCACAGAAAGGTTCTTATCAATTTACATTCCTGAGTAATGGGGGACATTTTCAAAACACTTTGCAGATGATGTATGGTTTTATCATTAGAGCAAAAGAAACCATTTGAACTCTCAAGTTGATGTGAGCCCATGTTGGACAACTTTGAATATCTGATCACTGATTATTTTCTTAGTGTTACTAGATTTTTTTGTTTATTTCTTTTATGTTACAACTTAATGGTCATTTGCAGTTCCTTAAAAAGAAAGGACTTGCAGGGTTGCTTTATTGGATGAGGACCTAATCGTAAGTACCTGAGTGGGTTAGTGTGGCTGGGATAAAGTGACTCACGTTTTAAGGGTGTGGTACTGGAGAGTTTTGGCGCATGGCGTAGGTCAGACTTGTTTCTCCTCCTAAGACTGCGCAGACAGTCTTCATCACATGTGGCTTCCTAGTTTTGGCTGCTTTGTCGGTTTTCCTCAAGAGAGGCCCAAGCTGGAAAACGGGGCTTTTACAGGTCAGAGATGGAACGAGAACTGAATGTTGAAAGTTGTCCAGAATGTTCCACACTGTATGTGACTCAAGCCAAAGCTGTTCACTTTTAAAAATACCTCTTAACTTTTCTATTCTTGGAATCAGAGTATCTTTTTCAAGCCCTTTTTGGTGAATTGCCGTGTGTCATTTTTCTAACCAAAGGACGAGCACAAGAGAGCAAGAGATCAGTAGTCTTTAGCTTTTCAATTTTCTATGTGTGTGTGAATTTTCTGAGCATTTTTCTCAGTCTGCCCTCCCCTTTGTGTGTGTGTGTGTGTGTGTGTGTGT